>VUQG01012451.1:23417-43946 GCA_015106755.1 Etia nguti
TTATGTTATGTATAAAAAAGAATTTGTGAAACATTTACATTAGTCCACCAGTCTTGGGTCACATACATTCTATGTGAATCTACAAGAAGCACAACTCAGTACTCAGTGACAACCCACTCAACAATCATTGATATCCCGCTTGTAGTACTGCTTGATTGATTGATTGATTGATTGATTGATTGATTGATTGATTGATTGATTGGTTGATTGGTCAAGGAAGATTTGTGTGACATGTGAAAAACAGTGTTGTCCACGAGTAAGCTCGAATTGTCGGAAAGGTCTAAAAAAAAATCAAAACAAATGAAGTGAGGACTGAAAAATTGTTTAGGAATGTACTGGCAGAAAATGTTTCATCTCAGCATGTCATTGTAATACTGCCCAGCTGTGGTAAACATAAACCATGCAAAGGCATGCCACTATATACACTGCCATACCAAACATTACCCCTACTTGTTCCCCATGGATTTCACTGTATATATAATACTACTTAGCTTATGTAATGTATTATTCCTCTCAACAGCAGAATGTATGAAAGATAGAAACTAGTGAGCTATATCAGGGATAGAGCTGTGACACGCTGTCTAATACAGTTGTTTTCTTGGACAAGGTTGCCGTCTAGTGGTAAAAATAAGTACTGCAGGTAAACGCCTGAACAGCCATGTTTACTATGTCTACAGGGGGAAGAACACCGCCAATAAATCTGAGCTTTGATATGTTTTTTTGTGTCAGTGTCACAAGGGCACTTTGGTCTGTATTGGTCACTATTTTTAATGAACATTTCTTTCCACATGCCAAACTGGATTGTTGCAACAGTTGATCAAGGTTGAATGGAAGACTGAAGGTGATACCTGTTGTAGTTTCTGGGATCAGTGCTGTGTTTTATGGTTCAAATTTAATAGAGATTGTAGGAAGACCTTGTAGGAGATTACAATCATGCTCCTCTTCTTGCGAAATGGAGGCACCCGAGGTTGAACATCTCAGCGACACCATATATTAAATCTGACGATCAAGCTGTACTCCGTGGTGTTGGTTTAGGGCTGGGCAATAAATAAACATCATTACTTATTTGCTGACATTGGAACAGTATTGTGGGCACTGAGCAAAATGTTAAGTTTTCATAAACACATTTAAGGAATTAGTGAAAATTACAGCAAATATTGTTTACAGTTATCTTAACCAAATAGCCCAGTCCTATGTAGATGTAGCTTTACATATGCTGGTGTTTATTATTCCCGATTGCAACACGCCATAGCAGCAGTGTAAGCGGACTGCACTGTGCTCCCCTGGGATATTATTGCAGACTTGTTTGATCCCACTTAGAACTTGGAGCAATTTCACTTGTTTTCTAGCACTTTGGCAGGGCGGAGGAAAACAAAACTAGATATTTTAGTCAAACTAATGTGAAACCACAAGTCCAGGTTAGACAAGATATAAAGAAGGTAAGAAGGGAGAGGGCTCTCTTTAAAAATAAATAAAAGTTTTAAGAAAGCTTTGTAAGATTACAGCAAAAATGTATAATACTGTAAATCAGTATGCATGTTCTTGTTTAGGTTTTCATGTCTTTGAAAGACAGGGAATCCAATTAATCTTTCTTTGTGGTGGCACAGCCTTGGTCTAAATGTAGGTATGTATGTACTACTGTCACATACTGTATTTGACTTTCCAATTTATACAGTAATAGCCATTTTTCTAGTTTCTACCAGCTATTAATCAAATCAGAGTGCGGAAGAGGGCATTTTCATAAATATGCAAATACAAGGTCACGTCACCAACATCTCTGTTTCACGTCACCTAGGGTAGAGTCTGTAGGCCTCACTGTGGATGGTAAACTTTATATTGAATTCAATATATTGTGTGTTTTCTTCACATTAGGTTTTACTGGAATGTTCTCACTGCCTCATTGTCCTGTGTAAAAACTGCTGTATAATGTATGCTACACTTATCCCTGTAAGTCGGTTCGTCTTTGATATTGACATTTGACCAATGGGCCATCTCTTCGCCTTTGTCTATTAGCATCACGACCCTTTTGAAACCAGCATAGAGCGCTTTATCTTAACAATTCTCCGATAATTGTGCCATTCAGACATCCTTGCATGGCTATGTAAGGGAAACAAGACCTTTTATCGACACTTTTGATGTTTACATTGTTATACTGTACATCTGTATCAGGACAGGATCAATTCATGATTTTCATGTTTTTGAAAGTTGCTTTTGAGATTTGTTTTTACCAAAACATGTTTTTACCAGTTGTAGATTGTATAAAGACAAATCCTAACACAGATATGTAAAACAATCTTGGCATGCTGCTTAGAAAAGGAGAAAGAAAACAGCAATAGTTACCAACTGAATGGATATTTAAAAATGCAAATAACGAGTTTAATCTGTTTAATCTAAAAAAAAAAAAAAAGAAGTTATATCCATATATGTTTATGCAATAAAATTTTGTTTTGATAGAAAAACTATAGTAACTGTGGTTTATTTTGAAAGATGTGCAAGAGAGTTTGAAACAACACACAAGAATTAAAGCAGCACAGAAAGGACAAATGTTCATAAATTAGCCACTTACATTACAGTCATGTGAAAAAGAAAGGACGTCACGGTGTCATAATAAAAAATCGATTGTACTTCAGTAAAAGCAGAAGTTTTGGGCCAGTCAGGAGGATTCAGGTGTTTGTGAACACAATGCCAAGGAGGAAAGATATTGGCAATGATCTTGGAGAAGCAATTGTTTCTGCCTATCAATCTGGGAAGAGTTACCTATAAGGGCAATTCCAAACAATTTAAAGTCCATCATACGACAGCGAGAAAGATTATTGAAGTGGAAAACAATTGGAAAACAGTCAAGACAGCTGACAATTTTCCAAGAAGTGGGTGCCCCAGCAAACTCCCTCCAAGGTCACACTGTGCAATACTCAGAGAAATAAAACAGAGGAGCTATATTTCAGTCTTCATAGGCTTCAATTAGCATGTTAAATGTTAAAGATGTTTGTTTTTTATTATGTTCAGATACATAAAACCTTAGAATTGAAAGTGAGTGTACTTTTTTTGTACATATAATTTTTGTCTCAAAGTACGTTTGTAAGCAGCAGTGCTTTCACCTAGTGTTTATAATTTAAAGCTCAGGTTGTTGCTTTGTCACTTGCTATCATCGTTGCAGTGTCATTTCTAAATATCAGGCTTAAAAATAGAATGACAGCATGGTTGGCACTGAGCTCCTCTCATTCCCTACACGGCACATGCAGCAACATCCCCGAGTGCCGAAAGCTCACTATGACATCACCTTCATACAAACGCTCAGAGGGAATTAATCTTGGTGGGTGTTACAGAAAAACTGCTTCTTAAAACTCGATTTGGCGTGATGCAGTCTGTAATGTCTAGAGGTGAACTAACACGTTTGTCAGCTCGTGTCAGACGGAGGATTCCAGTGGAGCGATGCTGGCATTAACGCTAACACTAAATCATGATAATTAGGGAGCATAGGTCAAACTCAAGTGAGAACAGCCTCATAGCAGATGCACCCGAACCCCATTAACCGCCAGATAATGAACCAAAGATGCCATTAGGTGGACAAACAAGGCATTATGCTTAGTGTAATGGTCCAGATAGATATTAACAGCCTGGCTTAGCTGCAAATCCTTCACTCTGTTATCACTGGGTGAAATTAACGGGTCGGACTTCATAAATTAATTCCAGTTTGCTTTAAGGTAAAATGTAAGAAATGGAACAAAGAAGTCACTCTGACACTGATTTGAATTTAAAAAAAACTCTTTAATATGAGGTATTCACTGCAGATTCATTGTTCTTTTCAACCTCTAGAGCACATATAAATGCACAGGCAGCATGAATGTCAAACACTCTACTTTCCCCCTACACTTCTGAGCAAACAAAGACAATAAACAGCATTCAGTGCATTAAAGGGGACCTATTTTCTCCTAACTTTCTGTCATTTACATATGATGGTGGTATCTGCTCATATTAAATGTGGTCAAAATTATACTCTATTTCACAGATTTTTTCCTTTACATGTTTATGCAGACATACAGCCCAGACAGTCAGCACAGATCCCTACCCACTTGTTGTGCAGACCTTCTGTTTGTAAGAGGCAGCCAATCAGAAGCAAGCTGGCTTGAAGGGAGGGGTAAGGGAGATACTGTTTGAGAAGTTAGGGTTTGCACCAAGGAAGAGGATAGAATAAATAAAGATAAAGATTATAAAGATTATATTTAACTTTAAATTCTGACAATGAAAAATATGGAGTATAGGTCCCCTTTAACATTAATAAATATCCACAGAAAAAACTGTTTATTTTCTCATGCATCATCAGTGTGGGGTAAATCATATGCAACACTGACTTAAAGGGAGGAAAAATCATTTTCTGTATTAATACTGCTTCGCTGTCACTTGTGTAAAACATGATATAAGATACCATAAAATACAACAAAGACTCCACTATGTAAACAATTACAATGTTTTTTAGCATAAAGGCACAACTGTAACAATGTCTTTTTAGTTCAACTAAACACAGGATGACTTTTATTTATCTTATTTATGTGGAAAACCTGCACTGCCTTCTGTGTTATAGTTTAACAATAAATAAAAGCTAACAGGACAACTTCTTGTTTGACGTACTTGTTACAAAATGCAAAATAAAAAAAACAGTGTTGGCATACAATAAAACAGTACGTTCAATACTCAATGTCTTCTTGTACCTTTTAAGTCAAATTATAGTGCCATTCACAGATTAAGTCTGAGTGTAGCTGCTGGATCTATGAGTTTCTTGTATTGTTTCCAAAGTATCTTCTGGGGAAGGAAAGGGACCGCTGGAACAGATATAATAAGAGACAGAAATAGGTAGAGAGGAAAATAGAAAAAGACAGAAGCAGAGAAAGAAAAGTTTAGAACTCTGTGTGTGGGTGACTGTAGTCTCGACTGCCTGCTGGGCTCTCACTGGGCTTCATGAAGATACCCTCCATGGCTTTCCACAGACTGTGCTGGCTGGGGCTTGACATAGCATGAACTTCCGTCTGACCGTGGATCGGTCGTCCATACTGCTCCCCTGTCACAGACAGCAGTGCATCAGTGGCCCTGTGACGGAAGCGGACGGCCTCCTCCCGCTTCCATACGGATCCCCCACACTGAACCATCCACTCATCGAGGTGGTCTCCTTCTCCGTTTTCGCCAAACGCGCTCACCTCCTGTGCAAGAGGAGAAAGAGATCAGAGGACTGGTGAAAACGGAATAAAGAAGAGGATGAGGTGCTTTCTTTTGTGGAAGCCTTTTGGATCCCTTCAATGTTCCAGACATTAAAAAAAAATACCTCCTGATGCTTTTACGCATGCACTGCAAACTAAACTTTACTAGACATTACTGAGCTGTCTGTGGTAATGAAAATATCCAGATCAGTCAGATTAGACAACAGTCTTTTACCTGGCAGCCCCCTGATCTATGTAATATTAGACTGAGCCCACCGAACTGTTTTCAGAATTGACAGCCAGCACACGGTCATTATGCATCTTGTAAACTCTGAAAGCGCCACCTCTCACCTAAACCAAACAAAATTTAAATTAAATCACAAGTCCTTAAAACACCTTAACCTGCAGGATACATCCACCCTATATAACCCCACCCTTTTGACCCGATAGGTTCATTTCCCTTCAATTCCAAATGAAAACAAAGGGGGTCATTTGCTTAATATTTATCAAAAGAATATGTCAAGACTGCTTGACAACCCAGCCTCAGGTGATCATGAGCTACCGTGCTGCTAGTGCCTGTCCCAAGCTCAGATAAATGGGAGGTTTGTGTGAGGAAGGGCATGTGACATAAACTCTGTGTCAAATCAAACATGGCAACCCACTGGAAAGTAAAGGAACAACTGAAAGTACCTTCTGATAATACTTGAAGACAGTGAAATTCCCAAGGTGGTGGATACCTCAGTGATGTGAGATAAAGTTATGCCAACTTAAATCATTAAAACTTAAATAATATTCAACGATTAACTTTTAACTTTTTTACCACTGACATTTTAATAGAATTCTTTTTCTTCGTTTATTAGCCCTGTGATGAACTGGTGACCTGTCTTGGGTGTATTCTCCCTCTCACCCTATAACATTTGAGATAAGTTTTAACCACACTCTGACTCTGATACATGCATGGATGCTTGAATGTACACACCACATCATAAACAGAAGCTTAACCAGCTTCAGTCTGTTTATTCAGGAGTATTTACTGTAGTGAGAACATATCTGTTGTAGACCATGCAATGTCCTGTCCATATCTGACCAATGTCCTGCTCTTTGCTGCATCTAAAGCCTCGATCACACAGGCCTAGAAGTCAGTCGGGGAGACCCTGGCAAAACAAAATCCTTGCGACCTCCAGCACCCACTAGACCAACTGAAATTCAAATTTTCATTCGTTTGTGATTAGTGTTGGGGAATACCGCTTTTTTTCCTAGCAACTTGTGGTTGTCAGGGGTTTCCAAGTGGTCTCTAGGTCTGTGTGACTGTGGTTGCCCCTGTGTGAATGGGGCTGCCCCTGGACTTGTGCAGCATGGGATACTGTCTGAATCAAATTTACATGTTTGGATTTTGTATATGAAAAATCCAAATGTGCAAATCACTCATCTTTTGACATGACTGAGGCAAATCATCTGCCCAGACTTAAATGGGGTACCCTGTTGGCACGAGGCATTGCTGGTTGTGGTTGCCAGGGGTCACCAAACAGTCTCTGGGCCTGAGAAAGAAAGTGATGGTTTTCTGTGTTTTTTTTTTAATCCTTATTCTGTCCTTTGCCGTTTTCCTGCTGCTTAAATATAGCTGTTGACTGTGTTAAACAACTTTCTCAGATTTTAATATTTATCAGTTAATATATCACATCACCATATATACCATTTTTTTAATCTGGTTTCTTATCTCTTCACCAAAGGTTCAGTGAAATACATCCCACTCCACTGAATGGTGTACTAGTACCACTCATACCAAATTACTGGGCTTCTTGAGTGGATGAGAGCTCCCGACAATATAAAGTGTATATTATGCAGTCATAGTTGTCTATGTACACGAAATTATTTACTGTCGCGCTAATTTCACATTGATATATAGTTGTACTAAAAGCTTAAAGATTAATAAAAGAATGTTTATTCTTGGTTAATGACTGGATAAACTAATCTTTCAATCAGGATCGATCTGGATGAATCAGTCTTGTAACTCACAAAGCAGGCTTTTCCACTAATTCTGGGATCGCTCAAAATGATCTAACACACCCAGGGATTTATTGTCCAAGAAAACACAATATGGTCAGCCATGCCAGACCCTTTTGAGCCCCCATACAGATGGAAATTATAGGTGTGGAAACTGTTCCCAGTGCCATACTAGTAAAACCACATAGTTTTTTCATCCACCTACTGGTAAAAATTTTCTGATTATAAGTGTGATTACATGTGCATCTAATGAACATAAAAGTGCGATTTGCCAGTTTCATGAATATTATGCGATAGCAGCCCAGTTTAATGATATGTAACACGATATGGCATCTTTACAATTTTGTGGCATTGAACATGTGCCAGCACCCTCTGGGGAAACCATGATTTATTATTGAAGAGAAAAGATGCGTTTTGGCCTTGCAGAACTTCTACTCAATGTAATGTTGTAGTTTCTTCATATTTTTTTTAAATTAGATTTGTTTTGATATGTGATTTGTTAATATTGCAATGTTGGTATTTTAAAATATTATACATCACTGATTTGTCCAAAGTATGAATATTTGTTGTAAACTGGTTTTATAATTGTGGTAATTTATGAATTTAAGGGATAATTTCAGAATAGGAGACTCAGATGGTCCGGTTTCCAAATCAGGTGGTGATGTTAAAATGTTATTTGGCTTTTTGATAATGGTGTTGAAGTTTCGAGTGGACTCATTATCTGATTGATAGTATGCAGTGTGAAATGTCTAGCCAGGAAACTGTGTGGAGGTTATATATTGTTCCACCCAATTATTTCTTACAATTTCAGCATTTCTTTATCATGTAGAAAAAATATGATGTACAGTTGTAATTGGACTTCTTTATTATATTTTAATATCTCACATATTAAATGTGTAGTTTTTTAGAAAGGAGAGTTTCACTGCTCCAGCCCGCTTAAGATCAAAGTGGGTTGTACGTGGCCCACAATGTAAAATGGGTTTCACATGCCTGCAGTAGAGCAACAGCTACCTGAGCAGAAATATAAACTAAAATGTCTGTTTTCCTAAAGTATGCATCTTCCAACCCTCTGACACTTTGGTCAGACAGCGTTCTCACACTTTCTCAGTATTTGAGAGTTTTATGCTGACCCGAGGCTGTTTTCCCAGAGAGTTTGTTAAGTATAATAGCTGCTGTCAACTCAGGTTCACTGCAAAAATTTTGGTTTAGTTTTGAATAAAAGTGAAAGGCACCCTGTTTTTGTGTGTCTGTGTGTGTCAACACAAGACTACACATTAATAAATGTTACAGCTGTTTATCGCTTCAGTGTGTTCCTAATTTTCCTAATTCCTAAACTTATAATCAGCTTTTTTGATTTAGAAGAAAAAAAACCAATTTAAATCCATCTTCTACACACTGACATCCTTCCCCAAAGAGAAACCTGGTAAATCCAACACATAGCACCAAAGCTCTCAGCTTTTCTCTTGTACTTCTCGCACCACCCACCTGGTTAGATGACAGCGGGGAGGCGAAGTAGTGGCTATGCAGGTTACGTCCTGTGTTGACATGAGTGAGGCGAATCGTCTGCCCACACTTAACTGGGGTACCTCTATGGCACAAGTCATCACTGGTCCCGCGAACACTCCAATAGCTGTTGCTGTCTTCTACTGCAGAAACCCCTGTTACAGACTGCTGTCCACTACCTGCCTCAGAGACACAGTCAGCAGAGGACTGTTAAAGATATTAGAGACAGTTAAAATAAAAATAAAAAATCAAATTTCATCTAGTATAGAAGATTGTGATTTAAAACCAGTCCTCTGTATAACTTATGAACTTTGTGTATGTGATGAAGGTTAGGTTTGCTTTGTTGGTCGGTTTTTGGCAAACAGCAATTCCATGTGCTTGCACACAACTACAAGTCAGTGTGGTGAAACAAAGTTGTAACGAGAGTTTTCTGAGTATATAGTGATATATCATGTTATTTCCTTTTGTGATGCACTATTGCATACACTGGTGCCAAATGCTAATATTTGGATTAAAACATGTAGGTGCTCTAATAGGAAACAGTTGAGGTGGAGGTATTCACTGGAGACAAAAGGAATTAAACGTCACGAATGTCAGGGGTGATTTGTGACAGAAGGATTGCAGCAAGTGTTAAAAGGAAAGGTTTACAAGATGGCAGTGAGACCTGGTGTGATGTATGGCTTGGAGACAGTGACACTGACAAAAACACAGGAGGCCGAGCTGGAGGTGACAGACTTTAAGATGCTATGATTTTTGTTGGGAGTGACCAGAATGGACAGGATTAGAAATTAATATATTACAGGGATAAGTTAGGTCAAGCGGTTTGGAGACAAATTTAGAGAGACAAGGCTGAGGAATTGCAGAGAGTTTGTCTTACAGAGGAAAAAAGAGTGAGATGGCAGCAGATGAACTGGTGTGACGACCCCTACCCAGAGCTCATGACTGGTGAGGGTAGGGATGCAGATTCACTGGTAAATCAACAGGTTCGCTTTTACACTCAGCTCTCGCTTCATTACAATGGACTGGTACCACGGGCCCCAATCTCCAGCAATCTCCTCCTTTACTTGTTAACAAGACCCCAAGATACTTAAACATCTCCACTTCCTGACCGCGAGTGTGCCTTCCAGCCTTTTCCACCTGAGGATCATGGCCTCAGACTCAGAGGTGCTGATTCTCATTGCAAGGGCACCAGCTTATTGATTATTGTCGTAGCACAATATCATCCATCTTCTTGGAAACATATCATGATAGTATTCTACTGTGTACAGTTGTCATTTGCATCTGTACTCAGAATTTATAGAGTTGTTATAACTCATACATACCTCTAAACCGCTATCGCTAACTAGTACTTGCACAAATTTAACACCACCCTGGGTTCTTGCTCTGTCAGCTAGTACAGATGGAAAGAATCAATGTAAACACAGTTTATGCTGCTGACTTAGAGGGGCTGCATTTTGTGTTGGAGATGTGATTTCACCTTCGCTTCTTCTGTCTTTCAATAAAAGACCACAACGGAAACAGAAACAGTCTTAACTGTGTTATAACTGTGGTTGTGCACATGAACGTGTTTATTTGTCTCTCCAGCAAACCTTAGAAATTGAGCTGACCTCCTAAAACGCGTCACATTTAACTGCAAACATGATGGAGTTAAGTTGAACATTATGACAAACTCACACTGACACAGTTAATGTCTGAACATTAAAAAGTTTTGTTTAAATTTTTATCCAACAATGCAAACTTAGTTATGAAGGAAAATAACTGCAGTTAATGTTAGCTGAAAAACACGAGTGTTTATGAATGAAAAGATTCGTTTTAACAGCAGACTTACCGGACCCGTAGCGTACGTCGTGTGAGTGTAGTCTCACGTTGTGCTTTAAATTCAACAGTTTAATGACTGATCCGCAGGTCACAAAGCTTAGTTCCGTGCCAAGGGAGAGTCCAAACACACAGGAAAACAATAACAAAATGGCCTGTAGAAAGCGTGGCATACCATCACAGTTTAATTTACCCATTCCTTTGTAAAAAAAAAAGCTAAGCACATCCAGTCGCCGATCCTTCTCAGAGATTTGCATTATTTTTCGCTACGTCATCAAAAACGTACAGTAAGCCAGTGTTGAGTTCAGGAGACAGCGCCTCTAGCGGCTCGGAACGGCAACTGCACGGTCTTATTTGGTTTTGGGGTTATTTAAGCGTATTATTTGGCATCTCTGCGCTATATTTAAAATTAGATTTATACTAGGAAAAATACCTTAACGATAATGAAAGTTGTCATATGGCATGGTGTGATTTTAGTTGTTTATTTTTGGATAGAATCGAGGTAAACCGCGGGGGGTGTTACGTTGGTTCGGAAGAGGTTGGAAGTTCCCTTACTGCATTCCGGAATTGTCATCACGCCGTTCGTCCTCGGCCATTTTTACAAGTGCAAGCTCCGAAATATAACATACAATACAACTCAGTTGTTACCGTTAATATATTCGGAGTACGGTACCCCACTGAGACGTGTAAGTCCGTTTCTTTTAGCGTGATTATCTGCTATGTCTTCACTGCGATGTCTTCTTTTTTCAAGTAGTTAGTACTAATGCTGATGGCTGTTGTTGTCTTCCCAGCTAATGCCAGGCTAACACATCGATATGCTAAAGCGTTTACTAGCCAACGTTAAACTGCGAACTTGGTTTGGAGGCCTTGGTTAATTTATGCAATGGTGAATTTACTTTAGGTACAACGGCGTTTTATTGCCAGCACGTTTCAAAGCAACAACGTGCCGCCGTCGTACTAGCTGCAGTGTTGCTTTCTAGTTTATTAGCATTGCTAATAGTCTTTTAGCCTCGTTAGTTGCTAGCAAAGGCGTTAGCTTTAGCTACAGTTATTAACTAAAATTGTTTATACAACGGCCTTTTACTTCTTTAACTTGAAGATTTCACCCGGATAACCTACTCTACCGTTATATTTAAAGCATGTATGCTGTTTGTACGGTAATCACGGCCAGTGTTTTGTATGTGTGCGTGTGTGTGTACGCATTGCGACATGACTAGGTGAAGTCATTGTTAAAGCCCGCTTGTTAAATCTTTCTGGGATTATAACGTAGTGCTAGAAATAAAAAACACTCAAAAGGGTCGACCAAAAATATACCTTTTTGTTGTAGTTAACTTTAGGCGTTGTTTGCCAACATTACACACATTTTTTTGTGAAGCTCTCAAAAGGCATCATTTTCAGGTGTGATTTTTCACTTTTGTGTGAAAGTCTGGAGCTAAACCCTCATTTCTTTATACTTCGCATATCTCAGCATGGTGTGCAGTGTATTCATAAATAGTTGAGGAAAACTATCTACAGCAGATAAACAATATCTGGAAGACATGTCCTCAAGAAATAAGTAGAAAAATCAGCAAACACATACACAGGATATGAGAAATGCATCTGGACCTTCAGATGAGGCCAAAGCATCATCAGAAATTGTCTCAGTAGAATGCTGAAGTACATAAAACTGAACTAAAAATCAGTGGCAGTAGAAATTATGATGTGGTGAATCAAAATTATATTTTCCTTTGTTAAAATTAATATATATATAAAGATATCTAGATAAATGGAGGAGGTCAGGAGAGAGATACAACAGTGAGTCTCTACAGCCATCTATAAAACACAGTGGAAGCTCTGTCAGGGTTTGGGGCTACATTTCAGCCAGTGTTGTTGGGAATCTTGTCAAAATGGATGGGATTATGAATACAGAAAAGTAATGCCAGATTAGCTAAATCATCAGAAAAGCATGTGATTTTTAATTTTTCAGAACGACAGAACGATTTCAAAACATGCTGCCAATGCAGTATAAACATACCTGGATAGAAAAACACACAGTGGAACTCTGTGATGCCGGGTTTAGAGAGGTAGCCTTTGTAAAACCTACGACATAACCCACATAAGCGTCTGACGTTGTTGCCCGCATTTATGCTTGTCTGTAGTTACATGTTCATTAATGTGTAGTCGTGTCCCAGTGTTTCATATGTGGTGCAGGCCCGTAGGTAAAAAAAAAATACTAGGACTTGTTTTTTACTTTCTGGGTCCCCACTCTTTGTTGTGGTCTTTTTTTCTTTTCTTTTTTTTTTTCCAGACGCACACATATGTGTCTCAGGTTTTTCCACTTCTTCATATATTCCATCACGTCCATTTAGGTAGTTTCAGCAATCTCCCTCCAGAAATATGCGGACATTTTTGAGACCTTATATTTATGCAGATTTTTATTCTTTTTACTGTGGCAATTATTGTTATTCTTTCACTGATAATCTTTTTAAAAAGTGCAGCGAAAAAGTACACGGAAATGCATATTAGGAATCGAAGGTGCTGAACTGGCAATCACAATAGCTGCTGGCTGCATCCAACTCAACGTGTAGTAACATTTCTCGGGGGGTGCAAGTCAGATTACGTGGAATATTATAGCATAGGGTTAAAAGGGGTTTCCGTCGATTTCACACAGAAGTCTAAATCAACTTTAGAATTCTGCAGAAAATCTATGTCAAAACTTAGAATGTCACCAAAAACCCCTCTTAACCCGTATTGCAGCCTTCCATGCCAATCAGGTAATTGTGGGCTGCATCAAGCTGATGTGTAGCTACATTTCTCAGGAGGTGCAAGTCAGGTTACTCGGAAGGTTATGGCGTAGGGTTTAAAGGCATTTCCAGTTATGTCGTAAGTAACAATGCCGATTTCCCACTGAAGCAACATTCAGGCAACATTCATAGATTGGCCTCCCCAGAGCCTGGACCTCAACATTATTGAAGCAATGTGTGATCATCTTAAGCGACAACAGAACAAAAGGCAGACCACATTCAAATAAGCGCTTTGAATGTCCTTCAGAAAGCCTGGAAAACTATTTCTTAAAGAAATTTCAAGAAAGCTTGGGTAAGAGAGTCCAGGCTGTGTTGAAGAATAAAGATGGTCATATCAAATATTTCCATGTATGTTTACATTTCTCTCAATAAATCACTACAACATTTTTTTAGCAGAATATGAAGAAAAGAGGGTTGAATCAAAATTTCTGCACAGCACTGTTACACATTACTGTCAAATTGTTATCATATTAATTGCAAACTGATTAATAATCAGTAATAATCCAATGAATAATCTATGTGTAATACAGGAGATGTTATAACATCTTTGGTAATACATTGAGATATGTAAAATATTATTTTATGGTTTAGGTTAAGGAGGATTGAAGTTCTTATTGTAGCACAGTGTTATCCAATATAGTGTAAGATTTGTGTGTGTATGGCTTTTGTCAGGAGATTTTGGGAGATTGCCCGATTGATGACATTTTTATTAACAGCATTTTAAACTTTTTCTCAGGAACAGCAGTCATGTCGGACTTTATTGAAAGTGAGGCAGAAGAGTCGGAGGAGGAGTTTGAGGAGAAGGACTTAAAACCTAAGAAGAACCAGAGGTTTTTGGAAGATGGTAAGATCGGATTTCTTAAACTTTGGGAATGTGTGTTGAAGTTGTATGGCATGTGGACCCCTCATCTGTCATTTCTCAGCAGATGAAGAGGAAGAAGAGGATAACCCAGAAGACCAGGATGAGAAAGGGAATTTACGTGGCTTCATTGACGATGGAGAAGAGGTAGAAGAGGAGGAAGAAGCAGAAAAAAGTGGAAGTGGAGGGGGGAGTGATTCAGAGGAGGAAGTGAGGCGTCGACATAAAAAAAAGCGCAGTAAGTTCACCTGGTGTTTTTAAAGGATTGTTAAACCTGTGTAATAATTACATATCTATATCTATTTAACCTGACCAGTCAATAGAGTGAAAGCACTCATGCCCCATTATTATGCCATATCACACCTCATTAGTGAGTGGAAGATGGTCTTGGTTACTTCAGTCTTGCAGCCATGTTGGTACCCTACTAAGCAGTCATTTTGAATCCTATAAGTAATGTATTGAAGGAGAACCATAAGGCCACAGTATACCCACCGCTTTGGTCACTCTGCACTCTGCTGAGAAGGTCATGACACCGTCACATCCATTTATCCATCTATGTTTGCCATTATGGCGCAGGTAGCAGCTGCAGTATTCTCCTGAATAATAGGTGTTGCCGCTCAGGCAGTACTTCTACCATTCCATCATCGCAGGTAAAGGGGAAGTAAAGACATTGCCTTTTTTTCCTGAAAATGTAATCTTTTTAAACAGTTGCAACAACTCTCAGCTTCTGTACTGATACATCATTAAAAAAACTGCAAAACTGACACGGTCGGGTGTGACAATGTGTCCTCAACCCAGCAGCGGCGGCACTATGCATCAGGTTACAAAAATCGAGAGGTGCATGACCATTAGAAATGGTGACTTGCAACAGCAGGTGTGATGTCGATTTTATCCTATGGTGCTGTTTGCCAGCCACCACATGGCACGTTTAATGGAGTCTTAACGTTTGTGCCAGTGGTTTCCAGGACAGAAAAACTGTATGTATTAAATCAATAATCAAGTCTGTTCAAAAGTGCTTTCAAAGGTTTAGTGACTTTGCCCACAACAGAGTTTTAAAGGTTTTTTTTCGTGCTACGAATACACAAATTTACCCAATATTACGGCTTCATTAACAGGTTAATCTAGAGTACCAACACCAGAACAAATGATATGCTGATTCGAGTTACAGGTGCAGTAAGGCCTCAAAAGTGAAAACATTTGACTATATCTTTTCTAGGGTAATGAGTTGACACTCCTGCAGTATTATAAATGCTTTTTTTTGTATTTCTTTCATTCTTTTCTGAGACCAAATGTAGTCCGTATAAACGCGTTGCTTGATTGATTGATTGATTGCTCAGTTGCTTGAGAAGTAGACATTAAATATGCCAATATATTAAAGGTTGCTGCAAAAATTAAGTAGTACAAAAATTTTAAATGAGGTTTGTAATTTTGGAAAAGTGGTACCTTTTACTTAGGTGGGTTAGCAGATAGCACTGATAGATTTTCAGATGTAACATTTTCAATTATGTTCATAGCATAATATTAAATCTCTGAAATTCTGATGTCTGCTCTGGCAGAGAGGTAAACATTTTTACAAATCTAGGATAAACAAAGTATATTCTATCACATCTTAACTGAAAAAGAACCTCATATTGGCATTTTTACAGGTACCTCAGTCAATAGTGTATTTATAATATAATACAGATTTAGTTAATGAGGCAATAGATTGTAATTTATTGCCTCATTTATTGCCTCTATAGATTGTAATTTATGACTGTTTTCTTATACTGTAGTTGCAGTTTTTAGTGTTATGGCCTTTCTTTTTGTGTAGAATTTAAAGTCAGGTGAAAATATATTTCTAAATAATGAGAGCAGATTCCAGATATCTGTTGGCCACATGTTGCGTCTTTCACATTTAGCTCCATATGTTGTGGATCCAGATGCATCCCAGTGTTAACCCAGGCGGATGTTGTTTGATGCGATGCTAGTTCTCTGCTGGTGTGCTTTACAGTTAACATTCATATTGTCCATTTTTAAAGAAAGTAAAGGTCTAACACAGATGAGTTATTTGCAGTTCTCATAGGAAGTTAAAAAATTGGATTTTCAGTAACTCTGGTGTTAATGTCTCAAGTAAATCTTTATATCTGCATTAAAAAATATTTCCAACCTTGTATTTAAACACTGGAATAGAAATGCTTTTACAGTGGTAGCTTCTCTTGAAGTTGTTTCCTCTGTTTAAGAATTTTCACCTTTGCAGGCTACGATGACTACCTGGATGATGACGACCTTGACCTAATTGAGGAAAACTTGGGTGTCAAAGTGAAAAGGAGGGTAAGTTCCTGGCGACATTTTTATTTTTACCCTGACATCTAACAATTTCAAGCCACTTTTGTACACTAGAAAGAGTTTAATCCACCTGAACTGACTTGTCTTGAATCACAGAAGAAGAAATATGACCGTGTAAAAACACTGGATGATGATGAAGATGATGACGAGAAGGACTTGATCGCAGATGAGATCTTTTATCCGGATGGCGAGGGGGAGCTGGAGGAAGGCGAGGCTGTTGATGAACCTCTGCAACAACCAGATGATGATGAAGAAGGAGAGGATGAAGAATCAGGTTGGAGTCTTAAAAAATAATGAGAAAGTAACACATTTTATTTGAGATGTTCTATTGGATTGGGCTGTTGGGTTGTAAGTTTTTGCTTTTCTTCCACAGATATCGATGATTTCATTGTGGATGATGATGGCCAGCCCATCACCAAAAAGAGGGGCAAGAAGTTCTCAGGATACACTGATGCGTGAGTGTTGGAGTTTATGCTGAATATCTTTGGGTGATTTATTCCTTTTTAAAAAAAAAAAAGAATTCAGTGCACTGTAATGCACTTTCCTACTATTTCCTTTGCGTTCGGTTATTTAGCCTCAAATGTCCATCAGTGTGAAATATTTAATCAAACTAAACTCTCTCTCTGTCTCTCTCTCTGTCTCCACAGAGCCCTCCAGGAGGCTCAGGAAATTTTTGGTGGCGACTTTGACTTTGCTGACTTTGATGCTGATGCCTATGACCAGGGGGAGGAAGAGGAAGAGGATCAAGATGAAGAGGGCTGGGACCGACCCAAGAAGCAAACTAAGAGGAGGCTGGGGAGGAAAAGCATTTTTGAGATCTATGAGCCAAGTGAGCTCGAAAGTAGTCACATGACTGACCAGGACAATGAGATCCGCTCCACAGACATGCCTGAGCGGTTCCAGGTTTGTGTTTTGGGGTTAATTTATTGTAAACGTACTTATTCTGTGTGTACTTGAGGCTGCTTTCCTGACTCCCCCTTTTCACCCTTGTAGCTGCGAGCTATTCCTGTCAAACCTGCTGAGGATGATGAGCTGGAAGAGGAAGCGGAATGGATCTTCAGACATGGGTTTTCCACTCTTACAATCTCAATGCAGGTAGAGCCTTCTTGCCCTGTGCCATACATACAGTACTGTGCAAAAGTCTTGAGCCATCCTCATTTCTTTAGACTTGTCTTGTGCAATAGTTCTCCAGGTTTTCTGAAGATCTTTCAAAGCCTTTCTTTGGGCATTGACTACTTTTTCACTCATTTTCAGTCCGGTCCTTGTACCTTATCATTTTCACAGGAAGGTTTTTTTTGTTTAAGCTACTTAACACTGACCTGTGAATCATTCAAGCATAAAAAGGCACGTAACTCAAGGAGTGAACCAGTGTTCTACACATAATAGACAACTTGGTAAAGAGCCAATTTTAAATTGTATTTTCTGGTATTTTGTTACTAGCAGACTGTTGCAAAAACACATCATTTGTTCTCATTTCCCTTGCTGAATCTCACAATTTAACAGCCATAAAATAGTATCTTTGCACCAAGGTGATTTGCAAAGAGCTTCTAGCTGAAATTGTGGCAAATCTTGACATGGTGTGCCGTTTGTTCTGAAGGACAGAAGGACAGTGTATAGGAGATTAACAGTGTCTAAAAGTCATGTCCTTAAGAGATGGGGGGAGAAAAAAGCAGATACTTCATACAGGAACTCAAATGAGAGATGCATAGTTTCCTGGAGCCTCACTGAAATATTTTTGTATGCCTTTAACAGGAAAGCACAGATTACCTAGACAGGGGCACAACCACAAACTTCAGCAGAAAAGGTCCCAGCACAATTGCCAAGATCAAAGAGGCCCTTAACTTCATGAGGAATCAACAGTTTGAGGTAGAGTGAGCTGCATATTCTTTTCAAGATACTAATAGCTTGTCAGTGTTATTTTAATATGAGTAAAATATGTGACACGATAAAAAGTTCTTGTATCTTTTCCCCCAGGTTCCTTTTATAGCTTTCTACAGGAAAGAATATGTTGAACCAGAGCTCAACATCAATGACCTGTGGAAGGTGTGGCAGTGGGATGAAAAGGTATAATTGCTTTGTCAAATAAGAAATGGATACAGACTAATCCATCAGTAATCGTTTATGTTGCTTCCAGTATCTGCATTAAAAAAAAAACAACATTTCTGGTTTCTTGATTTTAATATTTCCCTCTTCCACTCACCAGTGGACTCAGCTGAAGACCCGGAAGCAGAACCTGACACGTCTATTTCAGAAGATGCAGTCCTATCAGTTTGAGCAGATATCTGCTGACCCTGACAAACCTTTGGCCGATGGTATTCGTCCTCTGGACACTACTGACATGGAGAGGTATGTCTTCATAGCACTACTGAGCCTACTGGTGAAAAGTAGGCAAGAAAAGTAATCTTTTATTTATTTAATTTCTCATCTGATAATCTGTTTTGTCCTTTTTAAAGGCTGAAGGATGTACAGACTCTTGAAGAGCTGGGTGATGTCTACAATCACTTTTTGCTCTACTACGGACGAGACATCCCCAAGATGCAGAACGCTGCCAAAGCCAACAAGAAGAGGCTCAAGAAGATCAAAGAGGTGTCAGAGGATGGTAAGAGAAATGTGGTTCATTAAATAATGGATTTTGTGGATTTAAAAAAAAATCTTCAGGAAGAAACTCTGTGTTGTCTTTACTTAAAAAACTTTCTCCACGGCTCTCTCTTTAGGAGATGAGGAGGAATTAGAGGTAGAAGAAGAAGAAGAGCAGAAAGGACCTGATCTCAAGTTGGCATCCCGTAGGGATATGTACAGCATCTGCCAGAGCGTGGGACTTGGTTAGTCCCCCTTTCTGCTTTGGAAAATGTAATCTCAGTGGTTAAGGAGGATTACTACCTCTTTTCTGCTTTCTTTTTTCTGCAGATGGCTTGGCTAAAAAGTTTGGTTTAACTCCAGAGCAATTTGGAGAAAATCTGAGGGACAGTTACCAACGTCACGAGACTGAGCAGTTCCCTGCTGAGCCTGTAGAGCTGGCCAAAGATTATGTTTGCAGTCAGTTCTCTACTCCAGAGGCAGTGCTGGAGGGAACTAGGTACATGGTAGCCATGCAGATCGCTCGGGAACCTCTGGTCAGACATGTTCTCCGACAGACTTTTCAGGAGAGAGCCAAGGTTAACATCAAACCTACAAAAAAGGGCAAAAAGGTATACAGCTATTTAAAAATATTTGGTAAAAAAAAAAAAATAGACACATAAACACCTTTCTAACCCTGCCTTTCTTTCTCCCTGTAGGAGGTAGACGAAGCTCACTTTGCCTACTCTTTCAAGTATCTTAAGAACAAGCCTGTAAAAGAACTGAATGGGGATCAGTTCTTGAAGATGTGCCTTGCAGAGGATGAGGGGCTACTTACTATTGATATCTGCATAGACCTTATAGGAGTTAAAGGGTAAGTAGAGTGACATTTTAAGTGCATATGAATCAAATTCTTTGGAGTATTCTGGTGTGCTTAGCTGCAGAAGCTGAAACACCTAGGAATGTGGTTTAAACGTTAATCGTTTGAAATATTTGTAGTTTAATGACAACTGTTTGGTGTAAAGTACAACCACTAAGCACAAGGCAGTACCCCTATTAACATGAGACCCACTGGGCAAATTAAACATGAGTGCAGTATGGTCAAAAGTCTCTGGCACCTTTGCATTTAAAATACTGTTTGTTTCTTAACTAATTTTATCAATGGTGTGAAATAGCTCTTTAACCTCCTAGGACCCTGCGTCCACATATGTGGACATCACATTTTGGGTTATTTAGACCAAAATACTCAATTTTGCTCTACAAGGGCCTGATATCCACTTACGAGGACATTATACTGCCACTGTTCTATCACAATTTTAAACGAATATTCTCATTTGTGGCTCTCATTTTTCATAGAAACAAAAATCAGGTAAAAAAATAAAATCTGATAATTCTTTGTTTTTACATTCATCGGGCCCCAATATGCCCAAATATCAAAAAGAAATTAAAAATGCATGCTCTGGAAGAGTTCGGGTCTTAGGAGGCTATAGAC
>VUQG01012453.1:2510-18304 GCA_015106755.1 Etia nguti
GTGTTTCCACAAGGCCCCTTGGAAAATACTAGACCAGAGGATGAATATATGGTTTGTGGGCAGGTGCCTATCCTAGCTTCACACTGCCCACATGTTTTCTCCAAGTCTATTTAACTTCTGGTGAATAGGGCATATTATTTTCTTTTCGTTTCCTCTTTATTTTGTGGATGTCTTTACAACTGAGATTTTCTATTAATTTTACCGCTCGATCCGAGGTCACAGGGAGAGCCTGGGCTGGAAAACTCTGTGCACATTTTTCATCTGTCCGAATTACCAGCTTGGAAATGTATTGCTTTCAGAGTGATGCTTGAGAGAACTACTTATCCAAATGTCTGCTTAGTTTAACTGTCTATTTTTAAGTCTGAAGCATGAGTGAGCCATGACAAGAACTGAAGAATGAATAATAAATGATGTGGGCTTTGGTTTGGTTGTTTAAAAACTATTTCACACTACATAAAAACAGCAAACATTTGCATCTGGCAGATAGCATTAAAACCTCTTTCAGCCTACGTCACTGAAACAGTTTGTCAAGTATGAATACAACCTCGATGACAGTAAAATGACTACGTCTGGGCTGCAGTACAGCTCGCTGGCCAAGTACATGCCCTATCAAAACAGTAAGCAGAAAGCCGAAGATTAAATCTTAGAGTTTCAATATTTCAGAGAGTTCAAAAGGGACTTACAGTCAGATCCTGCTGCTATTTTACCAGGATAAAACATGCCACATTAAACTGCCCCGTGGAACAATTTGACTCTGTGAGGATAAAAGTATAAATAGGAAAACAAGAAGAATTTCATATATCCAATGGAGGATTTAGCTATGTGTACCACTTGTAATATGGACATCTTCAGTAGAAATACTGTGCTTCAGATTTTAATAATAATTGTAATTTTGTTTCAGTGCACCACTTCTTTTGGATTTTATCATGCTTGGAGGGTTAAAAGACCGACTTGTGTTAATGTAGTTTGGGATTTAAATCATGACATGGCACATGAGTAATTGAAGCGCAAGACTCCAGCCGCAAACCTAGAGTGACAAATATGACTAAGTGTGTTATAAAACACAGCAAATACAGTAGTGCATGAGAAAAGGAAAAGCCTCGGCTTTCACTGGTTCCAAGTATCAAATTAAAACCTGCTACGACGTAGGAAGAGAATAGGCTTTGTCCCGTTTATTTTAGAGAGCCCGGAGCGTTCCCCGATCATCTGGGTTTGTTCAACCGTGACCCAGCATAGTGTTAAGGATGTTTAAACATTTTTTTTACATTGCCAAAGGGTTGTAGTGTTTGAATATGAAACAGTCCAATACAGGAAAAAAAGACATTCTTCTAATGAATCGCTGATTACAACTTTGTAATTCAAATTACATCATATTTGATTACACCTAGATGTGGAGTGTTTAATGCATGATTTGGTTAACATCATGAGGATTAGGATCTAATCTGAAATTAGAATGTCTGAATCACACTATTATTGTTATTATAGTTTTGTATTTTCTAATTAGTTTTTATTTTTATTTAATTTTTACCTTCTGTTTTAGTTTGAGTCCAGTTTAGTTTCTAAATTGTATGAAAATATTAGTTTGAGTGTTAGTTTTAGTCTTTTAAATATTATTCGGCATATGTCAGGGACTAGATTTAGGGAAATCCGTTCATGTATAACAATAAAATGAAAATAAAATAATTAAAATGTTTTCACATCTAGTTTTAGGTTACTATAATAACCATGATTCATACTGTCCTCTAACCTGCTTCACAGCTCTTTATTTACCTAGAATACAATGATTACTTTACTCAACTTCCTCTTGAGCAACTGCCAGCCTCCATGTGCTAAGGAAAGACAAATATATACACAACATAAAATGCACATCAAACATTTCATACCTTTTACGTTTAATCCCCATAGCATGAAAGCACCAAATAACTTACCCAGATACAATTTAAGTGCATTGATGTTTACTTACAAAAACACACACTTGAGATTTTCATAATAAATAAATCAAGACTTTAAAGGCGAGATGGATTTTTTTAAAGATATGACCCAATTCCCAACCAACCAACCATGACTGGAATTTAAAGAGAGCAGGCAGAGATGGAACAAGGAACAAGAAACAAATAGCTATTGTGTGGACAAGTCCCCCCAACACACAAACACACTTCTGTAGGCCAACTATGTGGATTGTTCCATTAATTCAGCATGAGGGGAAAAAGTGTGAGGCTGACCGTGTGGTTTCTAACTCTCTAATAAGCTGGACGAACGCCACCGCTGCACTGAAAGTTGTAGTGAAATGCAGGGAAATCCAGCTTTCATAAAACTGCAAATTCATAGACCCAACTAAAACATCTCTCATCTTCTCACAAAGAAAGAAGAAAATTGATCTGATGAAATTTGACAAAATAAAACCAAAGCCAGGTAATCCAAATAGCTGTTCACACAGCACCTCTGATTGGAGCTGGTTCAGTTGATCATAACTCTGGGTTTTAAAAACTGCCAATAGATGAGGCCATCAAGTGGAGACAGCCAAGCAGACTTTGTCAGCAATGATTGAGGAGGTGAGTTATGACAGCACTGCTGACAAGTGAACTTCTCTGGTTGTTCAGCTCTCCCAGCAGTGGTAAAGAGCAATACCCTCCAGCTCTCAAGAAATAATCTAAACTGCTTCACTCTGACTGCTGTAACAGTTGTAAGGCTGAGGGTCCAAAGACATAAAAGTAAAACACGCGTGCTGACGCAGGATTACACCATGTGTATTTGTGTTTATATTTATAGTTGGATACCAAGGCAGGACGCAGTTTCTGTGGACAGCGACCTAATTGCTCAGAAAAGCACGAGCCAACTACTTGGCTGAGACATGTTTTAGCATACAAAAAAAAGAAAAAATATAAAGGTTGGTGGGTGTTTCCATGGCACTGGTAGTAATTTGTCCACTAAAATTTTAGAGATGTCTGCTTGGAGTCATAACGAGTGAGTAAAAACCTGAAGCACCAAAACAAACAAAACAGTTGATATGCAATAAAGTAAAACTGAATATATATAATATGGGCTTATGTAGAAGTAGAAAGGGGGACATTATAAGAAAAGAAATGTAGCACTCAAAGACTCCTCAGCAGAAATCTAGAGAAAAATTACACAGTGCAGCTCCATTGATGCATGGACACGGCAGACGTTCACAGCAGATTGAACTGTGTGGTGGCACATCTACTTGTTGTCTTGAAACTGATGTAAGTAAGTGTACTTACTGTTTTTCTTGGCAATTGGTGGGGTGGGTATTATGAAATTTGACTAATTATTCTATAGATGCAGTTTTCCTTTCCTTTTATTTAGAAAAGGGCTTCTAAATAACTGGCTTGCCATTATCAGGATAGCTGTTAAATGGAAAGACTTGCCTCTAGAAGGAAATTAGAGGAAGTCCCCTTAAACCTTTAACAGTGATCATTACTAAGGGCTAAGTACAGCTGAACATGCATAAGAAAATATTATGGTAAAATCTACCCCGACAGCTCAGAATGTTCAAACCGAATTTGTCTAATAGGCAATTGGTCCTTTGCGTGGCACCAATGCAGCTCCATCTCACTGCTTTGAAGGTGCCCTGTGGTATCTGGCAACAGGATCAGAGCAGCGGATCCTTTATATCCCACAAGTTTTGAGCTGGACCCACTTGCAGATCAGACGTTGTTCAGCACATCCCCCAACATGATGCTGAATTGGACCACTGTCTGTAATTACTCAACACTGCTGGTTGAGAGCAGCCCATGAGCCTAGGTGTTCCGACAATAAAAATTTCACCCTTGTCAGAACAGATAAAATCTTTACATAATCTAAGTCCAGAGCTTCCACAGTGAGTATGTATAATGTTTCAGCTCATCAGTGTACAGCTGCTTCTTGTACTATATATCTGATCTTGCATATCTTTGCATCATGAACTTAAGCTGTAGGTGTCTGTAGTGCTAGGAAACTCATTACTTGTCTGAAGACCATGGTAAAAACCTTCACAGTGCTTATAACTAAGGAAATAAGTTACCGGTATTTAGATTATAGAAAACAGCTTAGACTAATTATTTTCAAAGACAAAGAACTCCCTTGCAGTCTCTCAGTTTTTTTGTTTTTTTACTTGAGCCGGTGTTTATTTAACAGCTCCTTTCATGAGCCACTTAGCCTCTTTTCTTCAATAACTGTAAAATAGTTATGTGACCTCTGGGGCAGCAGGCTTGGGCGCATCATAGACGCTTCATTAATTTGAAAACCAAAAACCCAAGAAAAGCTTAGCTATGGCTGGATGGCAGAGATGATGACATGACAGTAAGGACACTCCACCCACATCCTCTCCCCCTTGCCAGCTAATTGAAGCTGACATCAGGGGTTGATGGAGAGACACTGCCCTAATGAGGTGAGACTGTACATGGCAGAAGGGAGTGTTGGATAGAGCGACATTTAAAGAAAGACACTAATTCTGAGATTAACTTGACAAACCCAAATTAGTGATAGAGGCACAGATTTTGCGATGATAAGTGCCCAACGTATAGACTTTGTGAACCACAGCCGCGGTGCTGATTCAGATCAAAGGCTGCCGACTGGCCAGAGTCAAAGGGCTGTAATGAAATCCACATGGAGGCAGGAAAAGCACTGGCTAGAGGCACTAACGCAGAGCTGGAATGGCTGATATTTTTTCAAATACTGACCAGCTGGGGCCAGCATTGTTTTATTCTCAGAGCTGTTTAATATCACTGAGCTGTAATAAGGCCAGCACTCAAGAACAAATACCTCTAGTCACATAAGCCCATATGAGAGCACACGAGGTCTGATGAATTAAAAAGGAAAACAAATTGTTCTAAACTTGCTGATATAAAATACACTCGTTCTCTGCCTCATCTTCTCTTATGACAAGTTGACAGGGGCCTCTGGTGCTAAGCTTGGCCATCCAAAAGCAGAGAAAATCCTTTCGTTTGTGTGCTTTGGTCTGGTTTCCAACTGCTTTAACCAAGAGGGAAACAGAATGGATCCAAACACTACAGATACTGTAACACACCATCAAATAACCATGATCAAAGGAAGTGATAAAACCTCAAGTGGAAAAGCCCCCCCAAAACGGCTTCCTCCCATTCCATTAATCTGTTGCGAAGTTTGTTTAATTCTAACCTAAGTCAGCATTTTTAGACAAAAGAGAGGAGAGATCTGAGAGGCTTCAATGCTCTAACAGAGTGCTAGTGAAACAACGACGGCAAGCTCCAAACACACAGGCCTCGGCTACAAATTCCAACCAGCTGGAAACTGCAGACGCACTATTAAGTAAATGATGGAGCAGAGCAGCCAACACTCTCTAAACACCCAGAATCTCAGCAAAGCTCTCGTTTTTTAGACCACTGCGCCAAAAAAAATCCACAGCCTGACCTGTGGGAAAAATACATTTTAAGATAACCATAACACGACTGCACCGATTGATTATAAAGGATGATATACAAAAGCAAATGAAACATGGCACAAGATCGCTGCTTATCATCCGTGGATCTCAAACTATTATTTAAAATTCTTCATGCAGATTACTCGACGACATGTAGATCCCCCTCTGTCCACAGAATGAACCTAGACATCATCGGTTTTCTCACATAGTCAAGTAAAGCCACGCCGTTTTGCTAACTAGAGACACTACACAGTGGTTGAGGCTTCAAAAAAAAAAAAATCAAAAAATCAAAAATCAAATCTTCAAAAGGTCCGTACTGCTACTCACATGGAATTCTTTCCAATCGCTCACTTTCCCTTATATACAGACAGGATTAACATTTACTTTTACTCTTCTATGTAGTGGAACTAGCTCCTGTGGTACCTCTTTGCGGTGAAGGACAAACCTAGAACTAGCGACCACGAAATGTGGAAATTCAATTAGACGACTTTAAGTGTTTCATAAAGTCATAGGTGGCTGTCCAGAGGAATTCTCATAAAAGCTCAGAGCTCAGGCATAATCGCTGTGCAGTGACAGCCTCACTACGTACACACGCCCATAAGTGGAAACCACAGAACAGTGACATACACTTAGAAATGTGGTCTGAGGCCTGCTTGTAAATCTTGAGGCAAGTTAGAGCTGACAGACTACAAAGGTGGCTTTCTTCATTGTCCTGGTCAGTTCTGGAGCATCTATTAATTCCCCATCTTCTCTTGTGAAAAACAGTAACTGAGTGCAGAACGTCAAGCACCACAGCCATACTATCGCAATCTCCATGGTACAGCAGGATATGGTAAATATCCGTTTATAGAAACGGGTGCTCCCACTTTGGGTTGTAAAAAGGGTCCCGCCAACAACTCTCTCTGGCCAATAAGTGGCAGTGGATGCAAGCTGTAGCTAACAACAAAAGTTTGTGATGGAAAATGGGGACCACACAGTAAGGCTACGAAAACCCAAGGGCAAAGAGGGGTGTACATTTAAGTCTGGCTTTGGTTAATGGATAGCTTGAACGTGGCTTTCCAGAGAAGCACAGAACGACTAATCCACAAAGGAGCTTCCCCCACAGCCTCTTACTTCAGACTTTAAAAAAAAAAAAAAAAACATTAGAAGAACTGTTGTAATTTCTCAGTAGTTGTTCTTCCGGTTCTGTAGCAGTGAGATGATCAAGTTTCACATCTTCTGCAGATAGACCACTATCAGCTCCCAATTCATGTGGCAAAACATCAGCTCAGTTTGGTACAATAACGGCAGCAGTGAATATAGCTACTTCCTTTTTACAATAAACATTCAAGAACACGCAAACACATGAATATAACAGACAAAAATTAAAAGACAAATTAAAATTTGGTTATAAGCCTCCTTTCATGTGCTATTTGGACTGTTCACACATTAGGGAAGTTGATTTTATTCACGCGCTTTCAATTCAGAATGTGAAACATTCACAGACGATGTGTTGAACCTTATTCCTAAGAGTGTTTGATCAATATATAGATTACTTTGATATAAGGATTAATGCTAATCAACTTTTTTCAAAGTAATCTGAGTCATTTAACTAGGAGGGTGAACAATGATTATATAATCATATTACAAATTAAATGTGGCCAAAAAAAAATAAAAATACAATACAGGCAGTCGCTCCAATAATCAAAAGTCGTTTCTCTCAATTATTCTGACCAAACATGAAAGTGCAACAATTTAACTATAATCTGCATTATTTCACACAAAATTGCAAACACTCTGTTATTGTTATAATAATTCATATATTATCTGTCCAACGCATACAAAGCACAATCCAAATAAGATAATTGAGCAACGGGTTGTCAGCATTTTCATTATACAATCCATACAGCTCTCAATTTAACCTACTTATAAGCTGCCGGGAAGAATTTCGCAATTGAAATGTGATAAACAAAGTAGACTAATAAAGTGGCGTAAAGAGATGTTGTTAAAAGTGGCACCTTAATGGCCTTTAAATGCATAACACATTGTTAAACTTTGGCTCAATAACTTATCCTCTATTAGATACAAGGGGATGATTATCCAACATTTATATAGCATGTGGCCATGTGGGAAATGATGCTCAAAGCATAGCGATTATAAGTTATTGTTCACCGGCCTGGAGGAGAACAGACACGTTTATGGCTTGGCCTAAAAGAGAACTTCACCTAGTACCTCATTTCTTCTTTCCTGTTAAGGTGAAAGTGACGGGTACCTGATTGATTTAGAGCTGTGTATTCTGGTGCCTGTCCTGCCCATTATGTGTTGTATCATATTAATGCCTTTGAAATAGAAAGCGGATGTGGCCGTTATGGAATGATGAAGACAATGAGTGGCAACAGGCAGTTGAAATGGTCTGATTACTTCCAGGCCCTGTCTGTTCCAGAGTAAAAATGGTGGCAGAGCCTGGAGAGCCGCGGTCCAGGGTTCAGGTAAACAAACAGCATACAGTGGGCTGCATTACGATTACTGAAAATTGAGGGGTCTTTTTGTTGAGATGAGGTCTGCACAGAAGAATGATTGCTGTTGTTTGGGGGGGGAGGACAGAGCAGATGTAATCGCCTTTTTTTCTTTCTATTTTTTATTTTTTTGGAATGTTCTCTGGTACGCACCAAAAAGTGAGTCACAAACCGCAAAGTCATAGCTAGACGAGGAGAGAAACACCAACAGATTTCTGAAGGAAACAGAATAGCTTTGTCTAAAACGATTCCAAATTCTCAGAAAAATCCTTTGGAGAAACAAGCTGAAGATCCAGTTTCTGCTCTCATTCAAGGAAATCTGAGCTGTGCAGAGGTGAAAAAAAAAGCATAAATACTGCAGATAAGGCCAGATACAGGAGGACTTTTCTTGTGTAAGCAGTGCCTAGGAAACTGAGTGATAAATCGTTGCCAACCGTTGTCTTTTTTTTTTTTTCTTTGTTTTTCTTTATAAACATAAAAGCCTCAAAGTAAGCTCGGGATATGGGCTTACACATCACAGTTCCACTGCTACTTTATTCACTTTGTTTAAGACTGTGGATATAAATGAAGGAGATGTTCCAAGGCGTGGCAAAAAACTAGAATTAGAATCCCGTGCATTTACACTATACATACACATAAACATAAAAGCGGGCAGCAAGAACGCATATTTTGATCATTTACATTTGACTACTAAACAATCAGTCATTGTATACCACCACCTCTGAATCACAGGCTTGCGGACCGACGGAGTAAACACAAAACTGTTCGGAGGAATGTCAACTACGGAAAAACTGAGTTCATGAGCAAATACGGTACGCCCATTGTTTTATTAAAGGGAAAACCCGGTCGTCGACCCTGTACCATCTCCAACATGTGCAATACTAGAGAAAATAAGGTAATAGTGGGAGATAGTTTCCCATGGAGAATTTTAACCATCATGACAACTCAGTCTGAGGTGGAGGGGAGTTATGAGGTGGAAGGGAGCTGTGTAATGCTCACTTTCTGCATGTCTTTGAGTGGGTCATATGGTTTTTATCGAAACACAATCACATGAGCTAATGGCAGCAAAGGGCTACGCCAAGATTTTGTCCCATCTCTTGTGACTTGGGGTCAAAAACTGTCACAGAGGCGAAGAGATCGAGGGTCTAAAGCTTGGACTAGAGCATGGGACATGAACAGAGATGAATGAAAGAAGAGCAACAATGAACAAAAGAGCAGATGAGGTCAAAGGGTTTCCTTGCACACACCTCACCAAAAGCTGATGAGACACACAGTACATTTCCATATTCTTTTTTAAGATGGCAAAACGAGACTAGTTTCCTGCCAGCTCACATTTTATTTACAAATCTGTCAGACTTCTGACTAACTTTGGTTTCAGCGGTGTCTGTGAGGGAAAAAGGACAATTTCCCCTGTTGTATTTTATCCAAACCAACACGCTCTCTGTGGAGGGTTGAGATAAGCAAAATATAAAGTTTGCTATTAGGGGCTGAGTGACCGGGGGGACCATACAACACAACCACAACATTCTGAGTTGTGGTTGTGTTGTATGCTCTGATATATTTTCATAATCCTCAACTTTAAAAATTAATTTGACATGCTTTTAGAATATATTTAGTATTAAATCCCCCATTTCACTATTTGACCTAAGTTAAGGAACTCACACTAGGTGACAGTATATAAATTAAGCAGAATTAACTTCCTATAAGCCTCGTTCCCCTCATCCAACTGTAAACACTAACTCTTGTATATTGCTGTAATTTTAAACAACCTTTCCAAAGGAACTTCACCAAGAATACCTCCAGCCAACCAGCTCGTGTTGTGCTTGCTGCCACCTCCACTAACCACTAAATGCAGTAGGCTCCCCCATGAGTCATAGCTGTGTTTTATGGAGCCACAGTTGCCGCTCTTAATGACAGCGGGCGCTCTGACGTATGCCCCAGACCACCGGTATGGCACTCTGCCTGTAGATCATGGTGTGAAATTGCCCAGAGACTTGGCAGGTGGAAGAATACAAGCGACTTTCTCCTGTAGACAGAAATAAAGGTGAACCCAGGGGTGACCTGCTTGGGCTGCAACAGATTTACTGTGTTTTAAATCCCAATACTTGGTTTCCTGTGCCTGAGGCCCACAAAATATGATATACCAAGCACGGCGTCTGAGAACTAGCTGTTGTGTTGACCTCTTCCTGCTGAAAGCATGGCTCTTTCGTGTAGCATCAGTTGTCATCTAATAAGCCCCACATGCCTGTTTCCCAAAAACAGAGCATGGTGGATAAAGCTGGCAATCTGGAAATGTAGCACATGTCCCTCATCCAGACAATAAGCCGCTCCACTCATTTTTTTCCCTTTGTATAGATGAGAGGCAGATTTAACACTTATGCCTCCCTGTAGATGGATACATCAGGCCCACTTACATACTATTAAAAAAATTCATGTAATTCATTCATGTAACAGCCTAGCAAAGAGAGAGAGAAAAAAAAGCTTCTCACATCACATCCTCTCCAAACTCTGTTGAGGTTTTTGGGATTGGTTCAGCTTGAAATAAAAGAAAATATACATGTTAACAAAAAAAAAATGGCAAAGTTTCCAAACAAACATTTGTGACTCACTCAGGCATTGCAAATTTTGCAATATTTTCTGATTGCACAAGAAATAAAAGAGGGAATTGGAGAGAATAGCTGGACTTTAGCCCGAACATTCCTTGTAGCTTTTTTGTTTCCTTTTAAACTTCTTATCCTCAAACAAATTAAGCTGAACAAGCAGCACGGGAGCCTGTTATCACCCGACGTCCAGGATGCTCAATGCATCTTCCCCAACCCAATAGGAGCAAACGTTCCCCTCTGCCACATCAAAGAAAGGGTCACCCCGCTATGGCACAGATCCTTCGCCAGCTTTGACTGTATCACTTTCAAACATAGCCACACGAGGCAATTTAATAGTAGATGGACAGCTAATGTATCCCACCCAGGGTCCAGTCACCACCAAAGCAGCCAATCAGACCTTCAGCCGGGGCTGCTGTGAAACCAGACCTCTGCTTGTCTGATGTCTGCAAAGCCAGACTTTGGACAAGCTGTGCATGACTGCTTAACGTGGCTGATTCAACATAAGGAGGCCTCCAAAGACACAAAGAAAAATTTAAAAACCGCAATCTAAATAATGACTCTCTGCTGCAACTAGAAAAGCCGTCTGTTTGAAAATAATATTAGCCAGAGAAAACCACAGCTTAAAGTGTAGGGTCAATAAATGAGCCATTTCCCAGTAAAAGCCCCAATAAGAACCTCGACAGGAAACATAGAGCAGTAAAAGTAAAAAGTTAAAGTCAGCCAGCTGATAAAGTGCTTGACAATGACAGTTAATGACTTGTAATTAGATTTAAAGGAGACATTACATACGAGTTAAGCCTGCATTTCCCGGGATTAAGTCTTAAAACCTGAAAATTTGTGATGCGAGACCACAAAACTGATAGCTTACATTTAGAGAAGTGAACAGCTTAATGTGGAGTTCAGAAATCAGCCAAACTGGGAGGAAGAAGCTCCGTTTGTGGAGCGTTCCATTTTATTGACTGTGACATGTTTACCACTTCTTCAGTTTTTTCAGGTTTTAAACAATCGCCGCATCGAGCTGGACTACTCATGTGGCACAACCATACTGTTCTGTAGTCAAGCTGATAACTCATCCATAATGTGGAGATGCACACATGGAATGTATAATAAAGTGCTTTGAACGAAAGCTGAAATTTTATCCTGTAAAAATAGTAACGCTCCTCTGAGCTGCTAAAAGCACATTTCTCTAGGTGAAAAGAGCAAAGACACAAAGTGTTTAAATCTTCCCTAAACAAAAGGCCACAGCAGAACAAAGAATTTGCCAATCTACATGCAAGGCTTACATTTATTTTGTAGTGAATTCTGTTACTGCAGAGATGAGGCTCTGTAAGCAATACATATCCGCAAATAGCAGGCGTGCCGCCTTTTTATTAATTCATCATTCCACAGATTCTTTTTACAAAGTTATCGTGCACTGCACATGTGCCCACCTGTGCTATAGCTGAAGGCTTCCATCTGGATTCAAACCTTTAATTCGAATCTTTCTGCATTGGTTTCATAGACACTGGGTGAGGACGTCCAGCTGTCTGGAACTCATTTTTCCTCTGCAGTGGACCAGATTCCTTTGAAGCACCATATATATGGCCAGTTTCGTGATTACAAAAAGAATGTGTCTAAAGAATACACTTTCCTCTTGAAATCCCGAAAAGACCTCTCTATGAATCACTGCCACATTTTGAACCAACAAATTCAGCAATATTACTTGACAATCTTTGCATTACGGATAAGCTGATTTCAATCAGGAATATTTCTCCTCCAGCTAAGCCATCCTTGCATGTGCCTTCAATCACTGGCCAAATTAAACTTTCAGCAGGAGAGAGCATGCTGTGCTGCATCTGATGTCACTATGTGGTTGAGACTGGTGAAACAGAAAGCCGATGTGTGGCTCTGATAAAAAATGTTTTTTTTTTTAAAAAGGAGTATGGGTGGGGTTAGGCAGCTGAACGGAGGGACTATGCACTGAGATGATTGCACACCAAATGATCTTCCTTTAAAATCCAAACAATTTGAATGCACCTACGATGCAACACCAGAACACACCTTTACCCCTTTGCATAAGACATCCTGACATCCTGCACACTAACTTGCATACTTATATATGTTCAACTTTGGAGATGTGTAACACCTTGTCTGAGCTTTATTGCAAACTTTTCCCAGGCCCTTGCGGGTCATAGTAGTGCGAATGCATGTCTGTATACATATGTGAATGCTCAAACATGTGCATGTGTGTTTGGCCCCAACAGTTATTACAGAACAGTAAAATCCAGAAAAAAATACAAACCTTAGCCAAGCTAATATTTCACCTTTGACAAGAGATCGCTTAGATTGACAAGCAGTGATGGAATGAGTGCTAGATTAGTTTGGCATTACTCAACAAAGAACACTGGCCTAACAATGTGCATTCCGCTATTAACGTGAATAATAGCTTCCCTTCTGAAATCATGAAACACAAATCATCATTTAGCTACATGACACGGTAATACCAGTGAGTTCCATTTAGTGGTTTTAGACAGCACTTATTTTCTTTTGCCGTCTTAAATGTTTTCTTATCTCGCTTATTTTCTTATTCTTGGATGCTGTTGGAAAGATGGTAGATTTTATTGCTGGCTAGAAGCTTGTGGTGTAGCATTAACACTAAAACCTCCCAGTGCGCAGTGTTCTGAAGTGAGCCACCTGTTAGAGCTAGTGGCCCAGTTAAGAGGTGGAGAGTTCCGTCATCCTCGGCTGAACGAGGAGGAAAACAGGGAATGGAATGCAAATTGTTAAAAGTCGGTGCCAAATGACTCAAGAATAACTGGAGGGCGTAACTAAGGTCAACACATTATATGTACTTCAATAAACTGAGACGGGTCAAGAGTTCAACAAATCACATGAAAAGACCAAAACCAATAATAAATTGTTCCTGCTATTAAGTATATACAGTGCCATAAAAACAATTTAAGCCCTTCCTGATTTCTTTGTTTTTTTGCATATTTTTCACACTTGCATGTTTCAGATCATCAAACAAAAATAGATGCCCTCAAAAATATTATTTTGTATTGCAGATACAAGTTTTTTGCAAAATAATGAACCTCTGATTATTGAAAAACCACCTCTGTAAGACGCTCTTTATAGCAAATCATGTTACTGAGCTGCTGTCAATTCAACCAATTAGTTGCAAAATGTTCTTTCAGCTGTTTGTTTTTAGTGGCACTTATTTTCTAGCTTTTTGTTACTGCATCCCAAATTTGAGACCTACTGCTGCCATCAAATTTAAAATGAGCTAATAGTTTTCATTTAAAAATCTGAAATGTTTTCCATGTTCTACTGGTAATAAAATATGGGTTTATGAGATTAGCAAATCATCGCATTCTGTTTTTACTTACATTTTACACAACGTCCAATTTGACATGTGAGATATGACAGCAAACGCCCAATTTCATCCTATCTTGAAATTATAAATTATTCCTGCATCTACATGCAGCTCAATTCCAATAGCTCTGCCAAAATTGCACATCTGGTAAAATTTCCATGCAAATCATCCATAACTTTGAGTAACCCTGCTAACAAACACACAAACTGAATCAATTACATAACTTCCTTGGCAGAGGTAACAATCACAGATTAACACTTGTAAATTGGCACTAATTTAACAGTGTTAATGAGTTGATGAGTATGTTGCTAGCTTTGCATGTCTGTCTCTTCGACTGACTAACAGTATCATTCATTACTTTTACATCAAGGGCGTAGAAACTTCATTTCACATTAGTCCACATAGTGAGTGCTGAATTATTGAGATCTAATATTTAAATTAAGCTTGACTAAAAGGCTTTTACAGCTGTTTCAGGAATTTTTTTATGACTAACACCTCCATTAATAACAATCAAGCTTTTTTAATGAACAACCAGATGTTGCTTGGAGCAACAGACAGACCGAGGAAGTCTGCAGGTGTTGAGATGGATTAATACACAATGGTTTTGTTGTCTTCATGAGACAAGTTGATGACATGAGACAGATATAATATCATCATCCTTTATAGTGATGGTAGAGTGTGACTGTATTAACACCTGTATGTCAACAACAGGTCTCGACACACTAAACGCCGTATTGTGAAACTTAATGGATGAGGCGCTGTACTCTGTACTACCAACTTTTACAAACTGTAGGACACTTTACAGTTACAAACTAGTGTGAACTATTATGATTTTCTGATTTTCAACTCCAAATAAGTAAGATCTATAAATGTTCAAATTGAAAAATGGCGGCACAAATGTTTAGTGCATGTGTATGTAATTTATTACCTGGGCAATGTTCTTGTTGAGTAAGTAGACACCATATTCAAAATGAAACCGCTCTCCTCTGGGGTACAAAGGGAATCTGTGAAATACAGTAGAAAAAGAAACACTTAAAGAGGAACAGGCGATTTACTGTACGTGATCTATTACTGGCAGTCAGAAAACCCTACGTCTGCAAGAAGGCTACATTTCCAATAGCATTAAATCCATATTACACATCAAAATATACTACAGTTCCATCTACATGAAAAAGTCAACAAAACCCTCGTTCTCTCTGGCCTTGCTACAGGGAACGATTTGACTCGCATTGTTGAAAGTGTCCGATAATGTAGCCAGCAGTGTTTACATTGGGTGATACTTGCAGATTGCTCAGGAAACTAAGTCTGAGTCTATGATCCCTTCCCACAGATGCCACCTCTGTACCGTGCTAAACTGAAATATCAAACAGCAGAGGCGTCCAAACAACGTGTTTATCCGCCTCTGAACAGGAACAAATTTTCTTTTCAGCATGGTGGGAAAGTCCCATCGGCACCAGTCGCACATCTTAGGTAGGACACGCAGGGAACGCTCATGAAGGAGATCCAGGAGATGCCTTTGGGTGCTGGCATGGGGTAGTGAGGTGAACATGCTGACATGCAGAGAGATAAGGTTCGCTTTACTACCAGGGATGTTAAGGTCGGACTCATCCCTTTCAGTCATTAAGTGCTTATGCCTCCTGATCTCCCACTGAGGAGGCTTCAGCATAATGAGAAACAAGCTCCACAGAATAAGCAGGAATTTGCTCTGAGCAAACACACACATACTCAAACCTGTGAATACTTTTAGGGACTACATTCATATCATAGCTTTATCTGAAGAGCTCTTCAAAATTCTTCACCTTTACCTTCGGAGGAACCCAACCCCAAATCCACTCTTAATCTCTCACCCAAACACTGAAGCAATGTGGGAGGAAATATGAGTGAACTTTGGAGGAGTTTAAGTGTTCTCTTGCTCATGAAATTCATCAGCAGAGTCGAGATGTTAC
>VUQG01012454.1:2362-19698 GCA_015106755.1 Etia nguti
CATCAAATGATAAAAAGCCCCCCCAAAAAACTATTACACCCAAAGTTATTTATTATAGAATGAGCAACAAAAGAAATATATTTAAGTTTTGAAAGAGTTGACAATACAGAGAACCCAAATACATTTGTTTACACGTTATTCTGATTGACAGAACAGTCCAGATTGTTCGATTACCTTATCTGAAAAGATGAAGCCCAGGATACCAGCAGTCAGCTGCAGGATGAAGATCACGATCAGACAGATACAGAACTGGGAGGAGGGAAAAAGAGCAGCCGTTACCACATTGTAATTTAAACCTCCTCCTGTGTCTCCATGAAGCTGTTGCTTATGAGCGCCCTCACTTGTATTAAAAAAATAAATAAATAAATAAATGTGCAGATTAAGCAAGAAAGCAGAGAACAACTAGTGAACTCCAGGAAGCAAAATATTTTTAATGGTTTCCCAGTGTAACCCGTTTGCTTGGCATAGATGGACAGTGATCTTAAAAGACTCTGCATCTGGACCCTTACAGGTATAATAAAAACTTAAAAATCCATTAAATTCTTCTTCCTCACTGTTTGCAAGAGGCAGATGTTTTCTCGGAGGGACCCCACACAACCGCAGAAGGTGATGATGAACATGAGGACCCCCACGATCAACAGCATTATAGCGGGGTCCACAGCGAGACATGCGAGCGCTGTTTCTAAAGCAAAACGGGAGAGAGAAGACACTCAAAGGATAACACAGACAGAGAGGGCTGGTTGGGAAACAGTTTCCGGAAAAATAATTCAGAAACTGCATTTTCAAGCATGTTTCTAGTGAAGAAGTGGACTAACAATGCCTGACAGAAACAAAATCACTCTCCCTATATGTGATGGGACTGTCAGTGTGTTACAAAAAAAAAAAAAAGATTGTATGCTTCATAAATAGAGAATTGTTTTACCTGCGTGTTTCATTATGCGGGCATACACTCCGATTAACACCAACACCAGAGAAATTATCTGACAACAAACACAGGGAAAAAAACATTACCCAAGATTTCTTTATACTCGGGGCAATTTAAAAAAAAAATTAGAAGTGAAGTATAATATGCACTCGAGGGGGATATGAAGAAATATTTCTTTTATGTTTCTGCTTGTACAGGGTGTATCATCATCTTTCCAGAACACTCAATTACAATAATAAGAAAAATGTGCAGTGGCTATACATGAGTCACCGATAAGGCTGCACTGAGGATTTTCCAGAAACATTCACTCTGAATCAGTGTTAAACTGCAAGACTTCATCACCAACAGTCGGTTGTTAAAACTAGGAGATTCTTCCAGTCTCTCTGCTTTAATCTGACTTTATTAACCTACAGCAACTTGCAGACTTCATTAAAAAAAAAAAAAAAGGCTCTTTCACTCTGCACTGGTTTCTCAGTCTCAATAGAATAATAGTAAATACTCTTCCCAGCCTGAATGAAATAGATCGAGTTACCGCAGACACTGCGCCTTAATGTGGTGGGAGAGAGAGGTCAGGTTTGTCTTTTTGGAAGGGTTTAGTTTCACAGTCAAAGGAAAAAAAAGGGGGAAAAAAACAGGGGTGATATTAGAAGGTCATCATGTCTGCATACTAGTCATTAATTCCCATGAAAAGAAGCGATGCGCACTACGAGACTCACTGTAGCTGGAGGGAACAGAAATGACAACACATTCCATACAAGTTTTTACACAGACTTATCCTGTTTGTACACGAGCACTGGTTCACTACTGCTGACAAACTTATGCACTACAAAAACATGCAAAAAAAAATAAAAATGTAACAATTACAAATATAATAGAATGTAGAAGTTTTTCCTTTGCACAAACACTAAGCAAGGACATAAGAAAAACACTAAAACTTCATGTCAGATCTTGTTTTTGAGCATTTCATTTTCATATAGAAACTGAAATCTCCTCACATGGATCTAAACCTCAGCTGGTTTAATCTGCAACAACAGATCAACTTCTAAAAATGCTGTAAGAAATCTCCTTAAGTTCTGGCCCAGGGTCACCTGACACCGCAACCCACTGATGGGAACTTTCCTTTGTTTACAACCCACCTTCTGAGCTTTGCAGTTTGACATAATTTGGGGAATTTTAATTTAAATGATGATATTCAGTTCAGTTATTTGTTGAAATGGAGACGTATCACCAACTGCACAACCTAGGAAACAGATGTGAGGTGGGGACATTAAACAAATGTGTGGCCCCATGAGCACATTGACCCTGAAAGTTTGCTTGGCAATTGACTACGTAACAAAAAAGGAAATCAGTGAAACTGGGAAAACTCCTTTCTGTTCACCTTTTCTGGTGGCTGAAACAAACCACAGCAGTGTTGTTTACCTGGTGAAGACATTTGTAACCTTGGTACTGACTGAGGTGACCAAATCCAATCCTGATTTTCAAAGTAAGAATAAAACTCAGTCACTGTTTAAACACTGAGCTGAGAACACCTGGTGTATTTGTTTGTGTGTATGCCTTTGTGAGTGAGACCCATACTTCCTCCTCCCTTCTAATCTTTCCCTCAGTAGAGTTTCACTCTGAACACCAAAGCTAAAGAACAACTAAGTGAAACAAAGCAGCAAAGTGTGCTGCTGGCCGCTGACCAAGGAAACGATGCCTTACATGGTTGGCATAACTGAAATCACAGCATAAACGTCTTTGAATTGTCCATTTGTTATTCAAACGTCCCCTGGAAACTCCAAAGACAAATGATTAACCAGCACACAGAGTTCCTAAAATAAAGGTCACCACAGGCTGAGATCAGTCAGTCAATGCTTTTATAATAGCGCGCCATTACTTACCCAAAATATAAAATTAAATATGAACAGCAGGTACTTCACAGCTGGGCTGACAAACGTGAACTCCTCGTCAGATCCAGGTGCGCCTCTGCTTGTTCGTGCCATGGCGACAGGTGAGCGTCTTTATTCAAGTTTGCGCGCAAAAAGAGCCAAAAGCTGAAAAAAGGTGTTTACGAAGGTTAAACCGAACACCTCTCAGCATGATGACGACGACTGATTTGCTGACATACTGACACATAACAGTAAGGTAACGAGCTCCCAGCTGCCCGCCGACCCTGGTTGATAGTAGCTGGGTGTGTAAAAACTGGGTGTTCCCATTTTTTTCCCCACTGTTGTTTTTTGTTTGTTTTGTTTTGTTTTGTTTTCACAACAGATATTAACAAGGTCCAAGCACTGATTTAAAAGACTGAGTTGGTATTTTATTAATTGGAAAAAACGGTTACATTATAAATAAATAAAAAAATAAAAGTTCCATTGTAGGTAAACATGTATGAGTGCAAAATCAGAGACAAAAAAGGGCAAAAAAATTGCATATGGAAAAAAATATATATATATTTTCTTTTCTTTTCAGAAAAATGTAAACGTGAACCACCTTTGAGCTAAAACTGTCCTCTAGCTGTCTGCTTTTATTTTGAAGGTACGACATCTTCAAAACATCCGCTTTACCTAGAGGTTATTTCCGTGTTTATTAGGATGAATGCAGAAGTAGTAATCAATCAATTTTATAGAAATATATAAAATACGAAAATGGCGTGGAAAAGCGAAGGTTTGTGCGATTATTTGCTAGTAGGTGCATTTAGCTTCTTTAGCTCAGAGAAGACTTCCTAAAACAATTGGGCTGTTAAGCTAACGTTGCTAATACTCTCTATTCGTGTAGCTGTAGCCTGTTAATTGCAGTTTCTAGTGAAATTATGTGGTTTTTTCCCTCCAAAACATTTGTTTCCAATGTCTTCGGCAGACTGTGTTCTTCCTCCAGCCTCTCTGCGTCTCCTTGTCCCTCCGGTGAGACTCATGTCTGCCTTCATGTGGCAGTTAGCGCAGCAGCTCAAAGTGATGCAGTACGACAAGCTGGCGGACTTCATCAGTTTGGCAACAGAGATGGTCCCAGAGCTGCTCAGTCCCACCCAGAAGGCTCAGCTCATGCTGGGCCTGAGAGCAAGGGTGAGGGATTCGTCCCAACTGTAAATACATTTTAATGTCGGTGAAGCTGAGATGAGGAATTAATAACCCATTCTATGTAGTACTTATCTATGTGACCCCTCAGAGGGTCTTTTCCTGGCTTCACCTTAATGTGCTAGTGCATATCTAAGTAAAAATATATTATTCCCAGCAATCGGGTCGTGCCCTGAAACTTTTTTATTTAGGTTATTTATTCAGCTTATTTTTGTCTAATATTGCAACTTGTTTGATGTAAATGTGACAAACATGCAAAAAATATGATCTCAGGAAGGGGGCAAATACTTTTTCACAGCCCTGAATGTAAGGCATGAGTTCATTTATTCATCATTTCATTCATTACATTTTTGTTGCTTTCTAAGTTGAAATGTTTCGTGTTGCTTGTTGTGGGGTGGCTGTGGCTCAGGTGGTAGAGCGGGTCACCTACTCACCGGAAGGTTGGTGGTTCGATCCTAGGCTCCTCCAGTCTACATATCCTTGGGCAAGATACTAACCCCATCTTTGCCTACTGGTGGTGGTCGGAGGGCCCAGTGGCGCCAGTGTCCGGCAGCCTCGCCTCTGTCAGTGCGCCCCAGGGCAGCTGTGGCTACAATGTAGCTTGCCATCACCAGTGTGTGAATGGGTGGATGACTGAATGTAGTGTAAAGCGCTTTGGGGTCCTTAGGGACTAAGTAAAGCGCTATACAAATACAGGCCATTTGTTATTAGACGCCTAAATAGTGTGCTTCTGCTCATAGTGGCAGTCATTTTCTTTCACAGTGTGTCGTGATCTTCTTCTTTTTTTGCAGCTGGTTCTTGAGCTGTGTCGAGGTGATGGTGTATCCAACCTGCAGATGATCCAGAGTCAACTAGATAAAATCCACACCTGCAGTGCTGAGCTGAGCTCCGATGAGGAGATGGTGGGTGTTTTTTAAAGACAATTCAGAGCTGTTTCAACCTCCAAATTTAAAAAGACAAACAAACAAGCAAACAAAAACTTAGGCAAACCTTGAGCTTTAGGAAAAGATACATTAAAAATACAGAAAAAACCTTTTTCCTGTATTTTTTTAAAGCAAAAGCTTTGCTGTGTCTTCTTTTTGACAGGCCAGTTCTGATATATTGAAGACATCATACAGCAACTTTGCTAGCCTGGTTCAGAACATTTTGAATGTTCCTTTTGAGAAGGAGTTCTTTTTTCAGGTAAGTTGGTCGCTGAAAAATTCACAAGTCTTAAGCTTTGAAGCCTCTAATTTAGCCACAATCAGTGGCTCATACGGTCCTAACTTATCCATCACAAGGTAGCCACAATCTGTTTTATCGTACCATAATTTACAAAATAAACATCCTGTTGTATTAAGTAAGACTTTAAACTTATGAATGCATCACAAAATTATCAGTGAAGCGTTTACTGAAGCTGTAGGGTCATTTTCTCATTCTCTTCCATTCAATCAGACTTCTTTTGGAACCAAATTGGTTTTCCCCTGGACTTCTATATTGGCTTCATTTTTCAGAAAGGGAAGCTATGCACAATTTTAATGTATAACCTATGCATCACAGCAAGTAGGTGAACCTATAATTCAGATATGATTTCTGTAGGAGGTTTTTCCTGCCAACTACGGCTCCGCCTATAACCAAAGGATCCAGCAGCTTGTGTCTGTCTTCCTGTCCAGACTTGAAGAACTGCTGCCAGTACCAGACCTGCAGCAGGTACTCCAGCATTACTAAAAAAGTAACTTTGCAGCACAAGATCAAAATGTGTAACCTGTAAGAATTTTTGTTCTCTTACAACCTGCATTTCTGTGGTCTTTTCTTTCCATCTCAGACAGCAGCTTGGCTCAATGAAACGCCTGTATCAGAAGAAATTGGACTCCATTTGTCTGAACCCTTCAGTTTGAAGACCCTGCTGCATCATCACAGACAGACAGGGACTCTAAGTTCAGGTGAGAACTTTTTTTTAAATGAAGTATTATAAATGAGTGAGTGAGTAATGTGTAATATATCAGGCTTTCTTCTCTGACAGCATGGTCAAGCAGTGAGGACGATATCATTTTGTCCACACTAGCCCTCCCTTCTCAAACTGTCGCAGAGAGGTTCACTGAGGGTTATAGTCAGGAAGATCATGACAGTGAAGAAGGAACACCAGCACATGAGGGATTAGAAGAAGAATCAAGTCAAAGCTTTGATGTAACGGCAGATGATTGGCTGCCAAAAAAGAAACCAGGTCAGAAAAAAAAAGTAGGAGACCAATATTAGTCTTGAATCATTAGTCTTATCTCTCTGACTTGCTGTGCTTTGTGCTGTTTTCAGGTCCGCTCTCTTGTTTATTCGTCTGCCCTCAGTGCTCATTCACCAACCGCATAAAGAGGAAAGTCCAGGAGCACATCCAGAGTGAGCACCGGATAACCGCTTCTATTCACACAAACTTTTCTAGGAAAAAAGTCAGGAGGAAGATACGTCAGAAAAGTCAGAGTGCTGTAAAAAATCAAGCAGAAGGTGACTCAGAGAAACGGAGGAAAACCGAACCAAAAAGTGTGGCTAAAAACTGGGAACGCAAGCAGAAAAAGGACAATGTAGAAAATAAGGAAAGGTGTAGATGGAAAGAGCCCGTGCAGGACGACAGAAGGTTTCTGAGCACGCGACCTGTGAACAAAAACTTCCCAGAGAAAGAAACCAAATGTCCGATGTGTGAAAAGTTCTTTGAACATCCAAATCAACTGAAGACCCACACGAAGCTCCACAGCTTCCCCTACCGCTGCAGCCAGTGCGAGAAGGGATTCACCAGCCCATCAGGGTTTTATCAGCACCAGAGGCTTCATAAGAGAGGACGAATATTCATCTGTAACCAGTGCAACAAGGGATTCCTGTGCAGGTACTCACTCAAGCAGCATGAACGCCTGCACGACGGTCCCACCAACTTGTGCAACATCTGCGGGAAATGGTTCAGCAAAGCTGGCATCACAAGACACATGCAGATGCACAGAGGGGAGAAAAACTACCTCTGCACCACTTGCGGGAAATCCTTTTTGTCTTCAGGCGAGCTGCTTCTGCACACTCGGTCTCACACGGGGGAGACGCCCTACACCTGCATCCAGTGCGGGAAGGGTTTCTCCAGCAAAAGTCACCTAAATGTCCACATGCGCTCTCATACAGGGGAGCGCCCATACCTGTGCTCTGAATGCCCCAAGCGTTTCCTTACATTAAACTGCCTGAAGAGACACACACTCAGCCACAATGGGGTGAAACCATTCAAGTGTCCGAACTGCGAGAGAGAATTCTCCCAGCAGGGGAATCTGAAAAGACATCTTGCCACTCATAAACCCCACACGTAGTTTGCAGTTCTTATTTTATCGTCAGGCAAACAAGTTTATTTCAGACCGGAATTCCAGAATGAACTGCCTTTTGTACGAAGAAACAAGTCTGGGAAGCATTAACCATGCAATCGCTAGAAGTATAAGCTTTGTTTTCTGCAGTGTATTCGGCAGGCATTAAAGTGCACTTGAGGATATGCTTACTATCAGCATGTGAATTTCATTTTAGTTTCACACACCGTTAAACTCGCTCACATTTTAGTGTAGAAAATCTGTGAGGGTGAGAAACACAATCTGTGCATATGATGAAGATTTCTGGGTGGATTCCTGTTTAAATGTGCAACACTTTCACTTTTCAGCACTCTGTGAAACTATTCTAACTTCATCCCTGTTTGAGAAACTTGCTTACAGTATCTGCAGCCTTCCCTTTGAGCTGAATCCTATGAATGTCCTTGTGTGTTTTTTTAAGCATCCATGTCAAAAATTGTAATTATCTTAAAATTTGAGGGTTTTCTCAAAATTTCAACTTATTCACTAACAACTTTAAATTCTGACTTGTGGAAGGCATTTTTTTTTCAGCAGAGGAACCAAACCTATGTTTCTCACTGTTTCTCCTTTGAAAGGCGAAACGTCAGAGAAAACTGGTGCAATCTACACATCCATTAGCACCTGAGTGCCATGTCAACTTTCAGTTGTTTCTTTGCCATCGCCTTACTGTGAGGGATCACCTCACTGCTGCCAGGTGAAGTGAATAACATTTATTTGTTACAATGAAATATCCAGCCAAGAAACGTCCTCCCAGCATTCACCTTAAAGCTTCTGCAAATCTGGCACACCACCTCTCCCTCAATGACACGTTCTGCATTCAGACTTTGGAAGGAGCCAGGACATGCTTGATCCACAGAGTCCTTTACAAACGTAGGCATCTGGAAACGTACAATGAACACATTTTCTTCCAAAGTTGGACATGTTTAGAGCAAAAGCCCACACAGTTCTTAGAAGGAACTCAGTAGTGCTTTGTTTTGTGTAAAGACCCTGTCGTTCTTTGTAAAATAGCTGGTCCACGCAATAGCTTTTCAAGACCTTTTTCCCTTTGATAGTTTTGCCGTAGTGCATTCACGGCACTTGGTCACTGAGTGTCAGAGTTAGTCTATTGAGGAACATGTGAGGATAGAGACCTGTGAAAAACACACACAGCTGTAGGAAATGCAATTTATTTGCAATTTTTTAATAACATCATTCCTCAGATAAAAATGCAATGTTACAGGAATATACATCAGATATTAATTTAAAACTTGCTTTCAAGGGACCATACAGTCTAAATATACTTTTTCCTTTTTTATTTACTTGTAGCGTGCGTTATAAGCAAGACAGACTCTGTCACCAATGACAGACTGACAAGTTACAGATACAAACTGTACATTACTTATTTACAAATCAACTTTTTGTTTGGTTTTTTCTTTCACTTTTTATTGAAAATAGGAGTAGAAAAGTGATTGAATTAATATTCTGATTTATTTCATTTGTATTCTTTCCCTTTCTAAAATCTAAAATGAAATGAAGGAGAAAAAAAAATCAACATCTCTCTTTTAGAAAAAAAAGCAGAACGAGAGGAAGAAAAAATAAAAAGGTTGTGTCAATCGTGAGATCATGTCACTTAGCAACCTCAGAACAAATGAAATTCCTCGCACAGTCGAGGGGGAGTGGCTTATGTTAAAGAATTCAGTTACAAAAAAAAAAGAAAAGAAAAAAAATGGCCATCTGCCTCCGAAGCTACCAAGCACAATAACACACTCTAGTTCATTTTTCTGATTGTAAATAGTGCTGTTATTAAATACTACGTTTAACAGTAGCGTCACTACTAATATTACAAGGAATTGGTCTTTGTGTGATCACCTCTCTCCAAAAAAATAAACTCAAGGATTGACAACAGACGTCTCTCTGACAGAGAAGAGGAAAACAAACAGCTCAGTCCTGCTAATGGCCCTTTAACACTTTGCATGAGTAGTGAAGTACACATAAGATCATACAGAGCAGCATAGCCCTGACATATAAATGAGGAACAGAAAGAAGGTAAACACTGTGCTGTACGTGGAGCTGCGGATCTCATGCCACTAAATCAAGCTGGCCAAAAGCAGGGAAGTGCCTTCTTTGCTTAAGAGATGCTCCTGCATCAGCAGTAATGGAAGAAAACACTCGTGATGCTCTCAAATGGGCTCACTCATCTATTTAAAGCTGCATCTGCACACGCGCAGACACATACAAGACCTCTGTGTTTCTAACTCAACTGAGGCCTTTTATGTGTGTGCTCGTCAGAACATTTCTCTTCCATTAATGGCTATGTAGAAGGAAAATCTACAAATATAAAGTGACTCCTCAGGCGTGAGTAAGAGCATATAACTGTATCCTACATTCACGGGGTGACTGCAGAAATAATTCTCATCTGCGATGCAATGTTAAGTAGCTCTTGTCTGTAAAATGAAGAGAGGAGAAGCAGATACAGGCGGAGACATTCGTGGTTCTAATGAGGTGAAAGCTGTTCCAAAACCAGAACCGCTGACAGTCAAGTCTGCATTGTAAAGCTGCTGCCACACCTCTGAAGTAATATCCCAAAGAGAGTCGCGTTTGCTGCTACAGAAAGACTCGATCTTAGTGTCAAAACTCAGTGCCAGGCAGGGCTCTCTGTGATTTGGAATGAATGGGTGATAACACACAAGGCCTTTGAGGTCCTGACAAAACAGTCATACTAAATATTCACATAAAAGGTGCTGCTGTAGGTGCCGCTATACGATGAGTGAGTTCTAGTCTATACATTATTCCTAAACCCACTGGGCAAACAAATTTCATCTATCAGGTTCAGCTAAGAGCTTAGCAGCCCTGAAAAAAAGTCGCCACCAATATCTGATGACTTAACGTGGTCCTATGAGGGGAAAAGAAAGAATAAAATCAGCTGTTTGAGTGCTGCTATGTGCGAGTGCTGCTTAATATGCAAAGAGCAGGCTATGAAATTCAGCAGTGATCACTTATTTAAAGCTGAATCAATCACTTCTTCTTTGCTGAAGATGTATTGATTTCATTGAGCCCAACAGATGAACTAAAACGTGTAATGATCATGTAATCCAAATTTGTAGTTTTAAACAGGCTGTGTGTCCTTGATCGTATTTAGTCCGTCAAGGAGTGAATGAAATGCACCTCTGCCCCACTGCATTTCCTTACCGACTTGTGATCTTTCTTCGTAAGATCACATCTTTGCACGAGCAACAAACAGATGAAGGTAAATCTTCACACAAAATCAGTCTCTCTCTCTTTTTTTTTTTAATAAATAAACTCACAGAATGGCACCTGAAACCTGATCAGGGTGTTTCTTTAAATAAAACCAGACTCTTTCATCCATCCCACAAGCTGCAACAACCTACCCCTAACAGTCATTTAATATCATATAATATAGCTATAATATTCCTATTATTTAATATCTAAAATAGAAGACATGCAGTACAAAGTTGCATGTGACAATATGTTCCCTCGTTCCGTTTCTGCCCTCTTTCCCAAAGCGTTCATTAGCATCGAAGTCAGAATAACATCTGAGGTGATTCTCTTGAGGATTTTAATTCTACTCCTACGACAGCTGGCTAATATAATTGTACCTGGAAAATAAAATACAATTTATATTCAAAATAGTCATCTTAAAATATCTTTGTCGGCATCAAACAGTGATCAACAAACGCTTTGATTTACAAGAAAATATAATATGCATCTGCTGCAACAATGGTAGATCCATGTGAGGAGATCTGAGTGACCAAGACGGGGAAAGATTACAAGACTTCTGCTCTCCAGCCTCACACTCTCTGAACTGGCAAAGTTAAGGATAAACACACAACTTTAATAATTTTAAAAAGTGTGTAAAATGCTATTTTTTTTTTTTTTTGGTTAAAGTTTATTTTCATTTAATTTTTTTATACTGAACAGATTAAAAATTTCTCAATGTACAGCAGCTGTTCTCCGTAACGATAAAAATCAGTCTTGTCATCCTTTGGTGGCTCCTCAGTGTCAAGATTTCATGAAACAGTGACCATGTTTGTATTTCCAGGCTAAATCCAACAGATAACATTGTTGGTGAATAAATATGGGAAAACCAACCTGAATTTCATTTTGCGTTCTTTGAAATAAACGGTCAAATTGCTGCACTGGAGTCTGGAGCTTTTACTGTAAATGCAGACAAAAGATCTTATCGAATTAGTTCTCCAGGCGCAAAACTACTTGACTTCCTACTCTGCACACAATGCAGATGAATAAATAACTCTACACACACATGTAGTTCAAGTCCTCCAATATCTTTTTTGGAGGTAAAAGAAGAAAAAGAAAAGAGGCTACACGATTTAAACGGCTTAAAAAAACCCATAAAGATATCTAGTCCTTGGTAGGTGCCATTTTTGGTTAGGTCTTTTAAAAATGTACAGTGTGTATATGTTTTGCTGATGTAGGACTACTTGAAGAGAGACATGTCTCTCAGTGCTACAGTAGGAGTAATAACCAGACTCTGACCTGCACTTACAGGTTGCTGGTAGGACGTTTCAGACCTCTGGCCAAAACACAAAAACAAACACGAGCAAAAGCATGTTAGGTTTTGGATCTGACTGCTGCTTAAAGTTGGAGTCTTGAGCCTTTTATTTTTGGAGTCACAAGCAGGGGCGATGGAGTGCTTTCCTGTGGTGTAGCCGATTGTGAAGCAACCTTTCCGAATCTTCCTCAACAGCTCAGGATGTGGGCATTAAACTGAAAAGCTCCACGGTCTATTATGAAACATCCATAAACGCCCATAGCTTAAACATTCACTGTTTTCTTCTTCGGTGCTTACTTATTTCCCGCTGCTTCCTTTTGCTTAAAAAATACATTAAAGTGTGAATTCATACTGACCTCCTGTCAGCAGGCCTATATAGAACAGTTCCAATATAATAAGTGTCCTTCCTGTTCCTTAATCTAACATTCTGGTGATTAAATATCATATGTTCATAAATATTTTGCTATATATGGTATATAAAAATATACAATCATTGGCTAGTGGTGAGACAAAAGATATCATCATTTATATAGGACCAATATTTTATATCCCTATGCACATAAAACATTACTTAAATGTATTGTATAATCCACCATGTCAGATCACCCTCCAGAAATCCAAACATGATGAAATAATCTCTGCGTTTAACATTCTCAGGCCAAACGCCCACATCTTCCCATTGTCGTCAACCGCCGAATAGATTGTCACCCATCTGTCAGGGACTAAGCCGTTCCCCTCTCCAGCTCTGCTTTCACTTGAGGAAATTACTTCCATTTGAACTGCACCCTTTGTGGCAGAGGGGCTTTGTTTACAGTTTAACTGGCTGCAGGTGGAGATCCAGGACGGCTGCAGCTTATCAGCCTGATAAACCCGCTGCCAACTGTCTACATGGGAAAAGAGAACACTAGTATACAAAAAGATCCCCCCCCCCCACACACGTAGTGGATTCAAGGTAGAAGATGTGGCTAATAAATGATAAGAGCTTCACAGACGTTTACCACAAACGTGAGCCATGACTAAAGGGGAGCCATTATGGTTGCTTAATATTGTTTTTCTTATTCTCGGACGATACCAGAGTAGCTTAGCATGATTTACGTTTTAAAATAATTCTTATTTACTTTACACTGCGCTTTAGTGCGGCCTCTCAGTTCATCTATTATCTGAGGTTTCTTCCTGTTGAAAGGGAGTTTTTCCTTCCTACTATTGCCAAGTGCTTGCTCAAGGGTCGTTTACCTTTCATTTTAGAAGATAAAACTCTTTGATGCGGCTGCTACTTTGATTTAGCACTATATAAATATAAGTGAAATGAGTTGAAACAAGCCACTTTAAACTTTTCAACTCCCTTTAAGGCAAATTTCTAAGGTTCGAAGCACAGGTGGGCAGAGCTTTTGTGCTCATAGCCAAAGATATGTGCCTGAAATTTCCATTTTGGGATAATTTATGCATATGTATATTTAGATCAGTCAGAAGTTTCAGGTTTTGGCTCACAGGGAATACTTGTACATATGCTGACCTCATCATTTGAAGCTTTAAATATGAGCATATTGTAACAGTATATAGCTGACAGGAATATGAAAAAGCATATTAAATCCCCTTCAAAGTTAATGATTATACCCGAGCTTTTCCTGATAATCAGTCAGCTCTGTTCAAAGGGGCCCTCGCTGCAGGTTGGTACCAATATCATATTACACACACTGACTGTTTAAAGCAAAGCTACACAATAGTCTTTATAGTAGATTTGTTTGCAGGTTGTGTATAAGAAAAAATTTACCCATACAGAATGGATTTTTACTCATGATGACGAGTGTTTATTTGACCTGCATCATGATAAAAGCGTAGTAATATTATTTGTGACCGGCGCTGAATAGTAAAAATGTTGAATGTCATCCTATAGAGTAGAAACATTTGAATATATGCTATGTAACTCCTGCCTGTGTCTGTCCTCAACCTGGATTTAAATCAAAGTCTGTCCCAGTAATCAATTTAAAAGTAATATGGCAACACAAATTCTTAATTTACTGAACTTGAGAGCTATAATATTAAACTTCATCATTTGTCTGTTCTTAAATATCATTTTGCTGTCCTCCTCGGGGTTATGCATCAGGAAAATAAACTAACAGCCCATAAGACACAAGATATGCAAAATCACCTTCCATGGACTCTTCAACCGCTGTCCAGTCAGTTCTGAAGAAGAAATACTGCTTTTAATCATTTTATGTACACTAAATAGTCATATTTAACCTGAATGAAACAAAACAACTGCAAAACCCGGAACGCTCAAATGTCAACACGTGAACCTCATGCAATGTTTACACCCAAGAAGCTTCTTTAAAAACAAAAAAACAAAAAGGGGAAATAAGCAACATAAAAAGATACAGTCAGAAAGTAGCAACCTGGGGAAATATGGTTAGTTGCTTTTGTTGCTGAATCGCTTTTTCACTGCGTCTCTACTGGCTGCTTGTTAATTCATGAGGAAAACACTGACCTTCAGGTTATTGCCTCACAAAAACAAAAACAAAAACAAAAACAAACCCAACCAAAAAAGAACATGCTCGACCTACACCCTGACACGACAATGAAAAATAAATACATCTGCACTATACCGTACTGCAATGTACCTGATTTCAAGTATGTTAGGTTTTCTGGCATGGAAACCACCAAGATAACTTGAAAATATAACAAACAGAAAATAATACAGCTTCGTGATACTGTGTTGTTGTTTTTTTCTTCACTTTCACAAACATATTTACTTCAGGATCCTTGTATACAGTCATAGTTATTGCATTGTTTTTGCATATCTTGTGGGTTGCAGGATTACACCCACTCATACCGTTACACTGCAACAAAACATCTCATGCTATTCTATGTGGGACATAAAAATGGCAATGCTGCTCCACTCCACACGGGGGCGCCACAGCTCTCTTAATTCTGAAATCACACTCACCAAGCCTGGATGGTACTTCTGATTTGCAGGGCTTCTTTGTGTATTTATCTATATGCTAAAATTTATAAGGGACACAAAAGTAAAGTGAATGTAGTCTAAGTACATTAATTCATTATTTATCAGCTGGAGATGGTCCTGGACTGTTTATATCTGTTATGTTCCTATCCTAAATGTGTCTTGGTTGAACAATTTCAGTCAATATTGTCATTCATTACTGGTTTCCACATTCATGGCTGTTGATATACTAGGTGATAAAATAGTAATAGTAATAGCAGAAAGCTGACACTGGCTCCATTGCAGCAGTACGGATAGAACCATTGACTTTTAAACTCAGGGTTAACTAAACTTCGACTGGACTAACTGAACAAAGATTGGTGCTACTTTTCAGGTATTAACATCCTTGACCTTACCCAGATCTGCAGCTTATACCGAAACTAGCCACCCAAGGCTCCTGTCAGCTTATGCCAGCAAAATATTATTTTTTAAGAGGTGCTTTTACAATAATTCAAAGAAATGTGGACAGTATTTTTATGAAGGCAAAGGATTTTTTTTTGGATAAGTTAGGAGGGGTAATTCCTTTTGACAAAACAGACTTTTTCAGAGTTTGCAGTGTCATAACCACAAAACAACATCATCACTGCCACTAGAACATACTCAACATTCACATTTAGTTTGCATAATAATGTCAAAGTCTGGTACTGGCACAGGACGCAGTGTATGGCAGTGTGTCCATGCATACCCCCCTTCCCTGCCACAAAGCTGCTCTGCTTAACATGAAGGAATTAGAGCTCGACAGTAAGTCCTTAATGGTAAATTAAAGAGAAATGAATGGCCGTAAGTTAAGACATACAAGTGTCTCTAGGTGGTCGTTCAACATCGCTGATGACTTGAAATGGCAAAGGCTTTTGCAATGTATTCAAATTTTTCTTGGAATTAACTGCAGAAACTTGTGATTTAGGTTTAAAATGACTCATTAATGTCATAACCAAAACACGAAGATGCACTGTTCGGTGACTTTCGGTATTCTCCTAGTGTACTTGCATTTTGAAAGTGCTGTTAACACCAATTAGGTTTCTCCCAACTTGAGAACCTATCTGCTAGGCCATTGGCAACCTGTATTTAAGGGACTTACAGTGTAGGTGGAAGATGCCTAGTTTTTGGAAAATAAAACTGATAAGCTTCATCTTCATCAGACAACGGGCAAATGTCCCTCTGGGACTCAATTTCCCTCTTGGATTAATAAAGTTTCTCTGATTCTGAAATGTTTAAGACTGAATTTCATGAATCTGTTCCCCTTTTATTCCTTACCTGCACACATTCTGCATATTTATCGATTTCACTTTTAAATACTATTAAATTGTAGAAATAATAATAATAATAATAATATATGTGGCAGTTGGTACCAATGACGTGATTTTGATGTCAGGAATGCTTTTGGAGACAGTACAGTACCAAAGTGAGACCTGTGCCCTGTGTAAAATGCTGAGGCTTGAATGAAATACCTTGCAGTGGTCGTACTTTCAGTGTATCCAAACTCTACTCAAGGAACGAGTTAAAAAAGAGAACAATCCATCAAAAAATTTCAGGCTACTTATAAAGAAAAAAAGTAGCTTAGGATACAATTTCCATCCAAAATGTAAGCTTTGTGATTTCTGTCTAATAATTTATCACATTAACCAAACAATTATCATTGTCTTATAATTATCAGTAAAATTTCCTGCTTGTATGCTAATTTTTCAGCAAACTGTTTTAACCAGTAAATCATAAATATCACAAACAGGAAGTCGTTTTTTTCTCTGAAACCATCCCTGATAAAAAAATACATTTTATGATACGAGCCTCATATAAAGACATGTGATTCAGAAGTCTTGCAGCATCTGTACACCAGCCCTAAAAGTTAATTTGGAGTTTAAACTCAAACGGTCGTGTAATGTGTGATGCGCGGGGGACCACCCCCACTCTGAGTTCCTTTAGTAGTTGTCACTGTGCCGCTACAAATATGGGGACTTCTAAAATTCAGAGCAACAACCGCCATGATTAAGAAAAACAGCAACTTGCCAAAAGGCTTCTTACCGTCTGGAAAAACTGCAGTGCCTGAAAGATCTATAATTCATTCTGACCTTGCTGGAGACCTTACAGTTAAGTACCTCTGAGTGGGGAAATAAAAAAAAGTTATGCAAAAACTAGCTGTTGAAGACAGAGCAGCTTCTGAGTCTGCAGCTTGGCTAAAAAGTAAGAATCTTGCTAACGAAATCACAAAGCTTTGGAAGCATGCCTGTCCATGGTAACCCTGTGTTAAGGAGGCCCATTATCACACATACGCACACGTACCCACACACACACACACACACACCCTCACGTACATACACACAAACAAGACCATACTTGTAATGCTACCTTAATTAACTGTCTAGGCTTAAAATCAGCTTTTAGAATACACAAGTAATCACTCAAACACACACACACACGCACACATTTTTTCTCTTCTGGGAAAAAATAAATAAATAAATAGATACAATCTGTAAAAGGTGCATACTGATAGAGAGAAAGACCCCCCCTCCCCCCCTTT
>VUQG01012454.1:19887-35988 GCA_015106755.1 Etia nguti
CTTCGTTACTTAAAACCTCTTAAAATTCTCCTAAAATAAACCGAGCAAAAATACATTTATAAGACCAGCACCCCGATTGTGCAAACAAATCAAGGATAAATTAAACCAATAACATCATGAATATAAAACAAAAATAGTCATGGCTAGCCAGTTTTGCACAATATTGAACTGTTAAATACATAGTGGGCGTGGTCTGTAGAAATCGTGTGTGGCAGCAAATCCAGTAGGATTCCACGCTGAGAGGAAGAGGAGGGTCCTGGAGAAGGAAGTGTCTTTGATTGACGGCAGAGTCTGTTTTTATTTCAATCGCTCACTCCCGTTCTCCCGCGCACCCCGCCATCTCTGTTGCCCCGTTCGACACACGCACGCCTCCCCGAGGGCTGACAAAGCAAAAAGACTCAGCGATGGAGGGAGAGGGATGGTGAAGTAACCAAAGAGGAGGGAGGAAGGAGTGAGGAACGGCGAGGTATGAGGCAGAAAGGGGGGGCTCGCTGTCTCTGCTTAGCCACCCAGTGCTCCTCCTGTTCGGGGCAGCAAGTGGGTGTGGCCAAACGAGGAAAAGCGGTGGAGGAGGCAGAGCCAGATCGTTAACAGACGATTCAAGTTTGTCTCTCGCTGGAGTTTTCCTGACCAGCGGTGGAAAAAAAGAAAAAGAGCTGGCTAGCTTCCTGTTGGCCAGAGAGTGTCTTCCTCTGGGGCCCCCCATCCCTATGGCAGCCTTATTGCGGCTGTTGGACCATCCCTCAAATCCTTCCCCCCGTTGGCTGGAGGTGGTGTGTCACCTCAATCCCACCTCCAGGCTGGCAGGGCTGTGCTCCATGGTTCCTTAGCTTTGGAAGAGGAGGAGAAATGAGATTTCAAACAGGGCTTTTTTTCACCCCTGTTTTACTCAATACAGCGCTTCATCATCAGTGAACCAAAGAGGAGGAGTTGACCTTTGACCTCAAGTGGGTGTGGTCAGACTGTAATCCAAAACTGACCCCTTTCAAAAGCTGGTCTGCTGTCCCCTACCTGGTGTCATGGCGGCCAGACAAACAACAACAACAACACAAAGTAGGCGTAGGAAATGAAAACAGTAAACACACTATGTTGTCTGCAGGAGATCCATAGGAAGGACTTCCTGGCTGTGTTGTTTCTTGTCTACCTTACTTCAGTCATACTTCCCTTTGTCTTTTTTCTTTTTCTTTTTTGCTTGTGTCTACTTTTCTGCGCTTAACACTTTGAGGACATGATAAAACTGTGAGGCACTTTAGAGACACACTCAGACACGTGTGGAGAACACACGCACACGCGCACACAGATAGAAAAAAATCCTAGATCACACTGACAAACGCGCGTAAGCACACGCTCGCAGAGTATATCGCTTTTACAGCAAACATCCATCCATATACTAACTCATAGACTAACAGAGTCATAACCAGGTGTTTAAGGTTGCATCACTGGCCGCCACTCTCCAGAGCGACAGAGTGTGTTTGTATGTATGTGTGTGTATATATGAAGGGTGGGGACAGACAGAGCCAGCCGTGGTGCTGTAAGCAGCACCTGACAAGCATCAGTCTCTGATGATGTCAGAGGGGCCAGTTCGTCGATCGAACCCATTAACTTGACTCCTATAAGCTTGTCACACACTCCATATCCTCGTCCTCCAACAGCCCGCTGTTCCTCTGTCGTGCTCCTCCGATCACCAGCGAGCCTCTGTGGTGCCCCTCTTCCCTCCCTCCTGCCTCTTCCTCCTCCTCTTCTTCCTCCTCCTCCTCTTCTTGTCCTCTCTCTCTGGCTAGCAGCTCCTGCCGCTCCTCTATAGAGGAGGGACCGTGTATGGAGCCTCTGCTTCCTGTGGCTTCTCCCCCACCTTCACTAGGACTCAAGCTGACCACTCGGTCCCTGTGCGTTGATGCTGCTGCTGCTGCTGCTGTTGTGTGGAAGGGGAGGACGTTGCCGTTAGGGCTGTGCTGAGAGGTGGAGGAGGTGCTGGATGTGGCGTTTGTGGGCGAGTTGCCGTTGAGAATGTTGTTGGCGGCGTGCTCCATCTCCTCGATGGTCATGTCGCAGGCATCAGCCAGCTCCGCTTTGGTCGCCTCAATGAACGAGGGGTCCTGGGCAAAATGACCCAAGCCCTCTGATATTAGGACCTTGACAGGGAAAAGAGTAAAAGAGGGATGGACAGAGAAGGGACGGAGAAGGGTTTAATGTGTCATGGGTTACAGTATGGTGTTGAGCATATGCTAAATAAAGGGTAGAGAATATCCTTCATCAACCTATACACAAATACAGGTACATATAGCTCATACTCACCGCCTCCACTAGACTGCCTGCGCTGCCGTGAGACAGTGAGCTGGAGTCTTTCCCCAACAGCGACGGCACAGTGAGCGACACCGGCCTCGGTGCCCTTTGACTGGACGCTGGCATGCTAGGGGTGGGGCTAGGACTGGGCACTGGGCTATTCCCATTACTGTCATTGTACCTAGGAGGGGAAGTGAGTTGTTTTAAACATTATTGTGAGTATTGAGTATCATAAAAAAAACATCACTTGTGCTTAAACTGTTCTTGGAGCAGCTTTAATTCTTACCACGGGCCACAGTTGACAGAGGGCAAGCTGGTATTGAGCTTTTCATGGGAGTTTGAGCCCTCTAGCCTCAGAGAGGGAACTCGCTGGTAGGAGGCATCACTGCATTGAGCTAAGGAAAGTATAAACATTAGTTAGAACTCTCACTGATTTAATATGACAAGGACAGAAAGTGCTTCAAAATTCTTGGTATACCTGTGGGACTTGCTGGAGGTGTGGAGCACAGCCGACTGAAGAGGGTCGGTGAGTGACTCCGTCTTAGCAGGGGACTCAACCCTGCTACAGCCAGAGCCTGGAGGAGGAGAGGTGGGAGAGTTAGAGAGGAGCTGCCGGGAGGATTATGTTTGCTTTGCACATTTTTTTATGTGCATCTGTAACTCTGTGTGTTTGCCTTTATTATGTAGGCGTCTGCTACCTGATGATGTACAAGATGTAAAGGTACAGCCGTCTTCTGAGAGACGTCTGGCCTCGACTGTCTCCGGAGACACTCCAGATGGAAGGATGATCTCCGCCCTGACATCAATGCCACGAATATGCAAAAACACAGCACGTAAAGATGCGTAAATGACAGCAGGCACCATTTATACGCAACATTTTTTGTTTTAAAGTGCATGTGCCTTTTCTCACCCAGAGAAGTGGGACAGAGGAAGACTCTCCTGGGAGACTGCCACCCTCCTCCTCTTCTGTCCTCTACTTCCTCTGCTTCCTCCATGGGAGTCAACTGCTTACAAGTCTCGTCGTGATACACCAGCCTAAGAAGAGCACACAAATGCATAAAATAAAGAAAAAAAAGTTGTGAAATATTAAGGGCTTGGGGATAAAATGTGCTTTTTTTCGTTGCTGTTTTTGAGTGCATATGTGTTTAAACGCTACATGTCAGACGAGAGCGAGTGGTCATCCTCATGGTACACCCTGTCTTCAACATAGCTCTCGTCGTATGTCTCCTCTGTTGACCCCTCCCCTCTTCGGATGATTGGCAGATGACTGTCACACGAGTCTGAGCTACAGACAAACAAGCAAACGGCCGAACAAACAAAAACCACAGAATGAACATAAAGACGCACGACACACGGAAAAACAGGAAGACAGACAAGTACATGTAAATACACTAAAAATTATTTGCAATAAAACTGAAAGGAGAAACCCATGGATGCTTAAATACTGCATGTAGGAAAGCGAAGGAGGAGGAGAGGAATAAGTCTGAAAAGAAGCGGGTGGATATTGCAGCTATTTTCTTGAAGCAAAATGGTAAATAGCATCAAAAGGCAACACCTGGATTATGGCAATTGATAGCAAGACTGAAGTTCAGACATCTTTAAAAAACACAGAAGAGACAATATTCTGGAGGAATGTTGCTAGCTAGCTCTCAGGGAGCTCTATTTTAATATAGTACTTTTTATGCTGCTATCATCATTTAAAGATCAGTAAAGTTCCAGAATCTGAGGCTATTGCTTTCTGCGAATCATTGCTTATCAGAGAAAAAAAGCTGGAGCTGGCATGATGTTTTTGGCGTCACAGGACAGAAGGATATTTCCACAGCAACCTTTCATACAGTTGTCTAATAGGGAACTAGACTCCTGCACCTTCTCTGGGCTCTGACAGGTTAATCACAAATATGTTCAGACCAGACTGAGTGAAATGGAAAAGTAGCGTGAAGGGCAAGCAAGACCAGATAGCAAGTCAGAATCTGTGGCACGGTGGGTTAAGTAAGAGACTTTCCCTCAGGAGAGTAAGATTCAAATCCAATTTATAATATACTTGTGCTTGTCTGGTGCGAGGAGGTTATAATTCTCTTTGCGTCTCAAAGATGTCTTCTTCCCAGTCACATCCACAGTTGTGGTTAGAAGTTTATTTACATTCATCATGGGCATGAATGCCATGGGAATTTGGAGCTGTTCTTTTTCCAGGGTGAAATGACTGTACAGTATACATCTTTAATAACTTTAAAAACAAGATCTAAATTTATTCTGGATATTTTCTAATCCACATGGTTTCAAAAGTATACCCACAGGCGCAAATATATAGATACACCCCACTAATTTTCCGTTAAAATTCCCTTAGGAAGTTCCACCTAGACCAGCCATTTGGCTCATCCATGTGGGCAGCTGCAAATTTCAGTCAAGCTTGAAGGTGTCGGTTCTGGAGCAGAGGCTCATTTCTTGGTTGGCATCATCTCAGCCCACTAGGATTTAAAATGCTTCATTGAGGATAGTAACACTTGTGTTACAGTATTTTCTTTGGCAAAGTAGTGAAACATCAAAGTTAAAAGATATCGTAGAACCTTCAGAACCACTTATTAAAAGATTTAAGTCAATGCATGTATATATTGAGTCCCACATGGACAAGCCAAATGACTTCTGGAGAAAAGTTTCATGTTCAGACGGAACAAAGACTGAGCCATTTGACATCGGTGAAACACGCTATGTTTGGCGGAGTAAAGATGAAGCTATGATCCAAAAAATGATCAATGACCCCAAAAACATATGACAACGGGTTTTGGAATGGATAAAGCAGGCTGACATTAAGCTTCTGCCTTCCCAAAGCCCCAACTTCAACCAACCAATTTAAATGAACCCAGTTCTGCTATGAGTAGTCAAATATCCAGCCAGAATTATCCCGGAAGCTTGTTGAGGGCTACCAAATCATCTGGTTGAGGTGGAACTTTCCACAGGAGATTTAACCAAATATTAGAGGGGGTGCATCTATATCCTTGAGCATATATGTATAATTTTGACCCTGTGTGGATTAGAGACAATCCAAAATAAATTTAAACTTGTGCATGCGATTCAGTTTTTTAAAAAAATTATTACAAATCTATGCAGTACAATCATTCCTCATGGGAAAAAAACAGTTCAAAGAAATCATTAAACGCTCCAAATGACCACAACATTCATGCCTATAATGAGTGTATGTAAACTTTTGACCACAACTGTATTTCATACCCAAGACTCAAGCTTTAAGGAGACATTCTGGCATTTAATTTTTATTCTCTTCTTCTTCACCAGATGTGTTTTTACTTCCAAGCTACAGAACTTCAGTTTCCCTGAGTTTCGAATTCAGAGGCGTAACATAATGCCAAGTTTCAGTTCGAAGTCCCAGAATTTTTAATTTAATTTTGGTTAAGCAGCACATAAACCTCCCCAAACAACAGTGTGGTGAAGAAAAACGAACCAACGGAAAAAACAAACAAAAAAACCTAAAAATGCCAGATGTCCCTTTAATCAGCTAACGGTTCCACGGCAAACTCTGGGTTAGAACAGCGACCTAACTTCTTGATGATTTTGGCCAAGCCTTGGTGGATCTTAACCTGTTGCTGAACTGATTAAATCCGAGGAGAGAGGATTCCATCAGAAAGCTCATACTTTGCTTTGCTTGTGTAAAGCGAGTGTATTATTTAGACTAATTACTGTCCGAGTAGGCCTAATGAATAGGAAAAACTGTTGGCATACATTCCGGCACACACAATCAGTAATCATGACTAAAGTGTAAAGCTGGCTTAACGTCCCAACAAGTGGGCAAAATAATCAAGGCAATGATATACATATTAATTGACTGCTGTTTTTAAAGCCTTAACAATACAGTGACTTTATATGTAAAGTCGTTCTGAAAGGGATGCTGCTAGTGGAAAGTCATTCAGTCACTAAAATCTAAATATATGCAAAGTTTGGCAATATATTTTAACTTGACATGGACCAAATAAAGCACAACTTTCAAAACATATAAACCAAATTTCATGGATATACAGTCACCGGCCACTTTGATAGGTAAACCTGTTTAACAGCTCATTAATGCAGATATCTATCAGAGGGAATGGCCAGACTGCTTCGAGCTGATAGGAAGGCAGCAGTACAGAATCTCTAAATGCAACAACACTGAACCTTGTGCTACAGCATCAAAAGACTAAAGAAAGTGCCATTCCTGTTAGCTAAAAACAGGAAAATAAGGTGACATTTTACACAAGCTCAAGGTCATGATGAAAAACGATCTTTGAAAAATACTGCTGTGGCAATCAGATAGTGGGGTCAGAATTTGTCCTAAAAAAAAAGTCAAAGAATGGATTCAACCTGCATCAATAGTACAGGTGATGATAGTGATGTGACCAACTGACCATCGTTTTAACACTACGGCCAGCCTGAGTATTGCTGCTAACTATGTCCATCCCTTTATGTCCACAGTGTTCCCACCTTCTGATGGCTGCACATCATTTGGGGTGGCTGTACCTTGGTTGAACAGGTCATCTACTAATCGGAAGGTTTGGTGGTTCGATCACTGGCTGCTCCAGTCTAGATGTCATACAAGTATTCTTAGGGCAAGATAATGAACCCTTAATTTGCTCTTGATGCATCCATCGGAGTAATAATGTGTGTGAATCTTAGAAAGAAAGCACTTGGGTGTAGAAAAAAGTCTTTAATGAATGGGCGCGAACTGGTAAATGAAGCATGTTGCATAAACGCTTTGAGTACTCAAATACAGCTATATAAGAATCAGTCCATTTACATCATGTCACGAAACTCAATTCATCCCAAACTAATTTCTTGACAGTGAGTTTTATGTACACAAATGGCCTCCAAAGCCACCAGATCACCAGACCAGTCCAACCTGGTACTAGCAAAGTGTACCTATTAAAGTGGCAGTGAGCGTAGATCATATATTTCCACATTTGCACTAAAATTAGCAAACAAGTATGAGCTTTCAGATGTTTGCATGTTTCTATACAGTGTCTAACCCAGATCTGTCATATTATCCCCCCCAAAAAACCAGCAGTCAGAGAAGCCTTGATAGGAAACGTTTGGCCTCATTGAACCAAACAGTCTATCTAAGGCTTTGGTAGCTGATTTTTATAGTAGCAGCATGTAGCCTGGTTTTTGCTATTGCAAAATAAAGCACTGTGTGCATAGCAACAAGTGTTACTATAGCACCCTGACAGCTATGTTATTTTATATGCCATTATGAGATTACAGACACACACACACTCTCTCTCTCTCTTTCTCTCTCTCTCGCTCTCTCTGTCCCCTGGCAACATACCGCATGAGGCTGTCATAAAAACACGTCCTGCTCGCCACCAGAAACAAAAGACAGGGAAAGAAAGCAGGTAGTAAAAAGAAATAAACAGCTGAATCATTTATGTCTATATGGATATCTTTCTGGTTAATTATGTTAAAACAAGGCAGTTAAATATTTGCACTAATGCCTGGGAAATGGAAGACGAAAGCAAATTATTCACAACACAATCAAGGAGCACATAAAGTAGGAAAGAAGCAGAAAAGTTCAACACAACACAAGGAAGTTATTCTGAGGTGTAAATGGAAGCTGCTGTTGAGCCTGCACTCACCTCTTTGGAGGAAAGCACCACGCAGATCTTGGCAGCAGGATGGGGGTGAGTGGCTGCCCGGTGTGCCCATCCACAGTGCTTATAGATGGGCTCGGGAATCGGCTGATACCTTGGGTTGCCACCCCGGCCATGCCTGTGTTGTTGGCATTGTTGATGTTGGCGTTAGAGTCTGATGAGGAGTAAGAGGAAGGGGTGAAAGTAGTTGAATCCATGAGCTTCTCATGAGATGGGCTCTCGCCTTCACAAGGTGACCCTTTTTGGCTGATGTGCAAGGGACGCTGGGTAGTGAAAGACTGCGGGAAGGACCCACGGCCATCGCTCTGGTTGTAGTAGTTGACATGGTTGCCAAACAACCCTCCTGTGCGCTGTGGTGTGGGCGGAGACAGTCGAGATGGAGGAACAGAAAAAGTTGAGACGAAAAATGGAAAGATGGGAAAAGAAAAGGAAGTTAAGTTAAAGAATATCTTAATAATGTATAGCACCACACCCCAACATTCAAAATTCATAACTACTACTGCCATATTCACTGCTTGCAGCAATGATGGAAATGCAAAGCAAAGAGCTTTTGTCAAAAGGCAAAAAACTTCAGAACATTTTTAGTAAATTAAAGCAGACTGATAAAATAAAATAAACTGGATGCTGAAGTTTTATTTTCTATGAACCTTAGTTTTAGTTTCTAGGCACAGAGGTTTGGTTATTTTTGGTCCAAAATGCAAATACTGCAGCAAAAAAAGAAAAACAGCATATGAATGTTACAATGGTGGTGGAAATGAAAGGTCGATAGCTTAACTCACCCTCTTACTGTAGAAGAAGCTGTGTGTATGTGTAAGTATGTAATACTTACATTTGCATTGCTGAATATTTGTGTGGTGATTATAGTGTGTAAAATGCTGAGTTTTTTAAAAACTTATTTTCACTGGACCCCAACCCCCCCCCCCCAAAATCCATAAATATAGTTCAGTGAGTGCAGCATTTTGTAGCCAAGCTATGTGGTGGAACATGAGGCTTTTTTATTATGTCTTCTTGACTAAGCACATGCAAGAATGCATGTTTATGTGCATGATGCAATAATACGGCTTCAAGCTGGCGTTGGTCATCTCTCTCTCTCTTTCTTTTTCTCTCTCTCTGGAGAGTGAGTGAAGGTGTGTGTATCCAACCTTTACCCTGAAGATATCGTCCTCAGACGCCGCTGACACAGGCTCCTTTACGCCTTTATCCAGCTCCTCCTCCACATTTAGATCTCCGGAGATGGCTCTCCTAATCTCCGGACCAATGTCGTGCAATGTCCGCAGGCCCGCCTACACACAGACATAGCAGTGTTGCTTACATATCATGGTGTAACCCTGGAGCAAATTTCTAATGTCAAAAATCTACCTCTGTAATGTTAAGCTCTACTGTGAACAAAGCTTGTCTGTATACCTGCAGAGAGAGTGCAGTTTTGGGGGGCACCTTGGCCACCAGCCCTTGTTCTTTCCTTTTCTTAAACTTGCGGAAATATTCCTGGATGAGGAAGGTGGCGTAGAATTTCCCGACTGTTACCTCGTCATCTGCAGAAACAAAAAAAAAACATCATTATTAAAACAGATTAATGCTTAAAAATAACATGCTGCAAGATTTTTCAGAAACTCCACTGCAAGTGATGCAACCAAGGTGTTGAGCACAGTAAGGTAACAGTAATGTCTGTTGGAAACATTCACTTCTTAAATATTTGTGCATAAGAAACTGTGCTGCAGGGTAAACTTACCACCAGCAGGGGGCACTACTTGATCCAAGAGCTTCATACTGGTTCTCTTCCATATCTTCTTCACTATTGCCCTCAGTTCCTCATTGGCCTGCTCCAAGTTCCCTGCACACACAAAGCACAGTATAAAGTAGACATTCTAGATTCAAACTAGTATTTCCATAGTTGGAAATTACATTACAACCCCTCTATAAAATAGGTTAAAAAAAACTGGGGCAAAATAAGAATACACCTAATTTCACATTATGCTATCCAGTATGATGATGTGCCCACCGCTGCATACATATGTGACCTTTACAGTTGTGTGCTAGTGATTGCCCCCATACGTGTCTTTTACCTTCTGTCTTTATCCTGAGTGCGGTTCTGACCAGGGCAAACAGTGTGGCGTTGAACATCACTGTTCCGTCGCTGTTCAGAGGCATGTTCATCGACACCAGACGCTACGTGAGATGAAAAACACACGCACCTTTTTAACACAGTGAATTTCCCTTACAGCTGCCAACAGACACTGGCAGCTGACAGTTTGTTAAAAATACGCAGAAGGCAGTTCAACTCTAAGGACGCTAATCTTTCCTTAGAGAGATTTTTTGGAGATATTTTCTCAGGTACGATTTGTTGTCAGTGTGTGTTTTGAGTCACTGTGGAAGGTGTTATTAGCTGTGCACATGTCACCACTCTAACACAAAACAACATGATGTTTTTTTTTTTAACTCATGCAGTGATGGTACTTGAGCTGTTATATATATTTTTTGATAACTCTGCAGCCTTCAGACCTTGTTTAGGAATTTGTGTGACCAGAGTGTGCGAGTGTGTTTACCTTGCAAGCCACCCTGTGTGGACAGAGCTTTCCAAAGCCGAGGGGAGGCTGGATTCTTCTGAGCAGAGTCACCACATCAAGATGTTTTATTCTCCCCCTAAAAACCAGCATAGATGTTGAATTTTAGAGACGCTCTACACTAGTGATTCTCAACCACGGATAGAGGGTACTCCAGGGAGTATTTTTGCAGTAGAAACAGGATACATGGACAGATTATTTCAACTACTTGAACATAACTTAGAATTTAATTAAAGAAAAAATTGAGCAGTTTTGAGCAGAAAGCTTTCCTGTCAACTAAACTATAAGCAGTAAAAATACACAGCCAAAATAAATGCATGAATATATGTTTGAAACAGTTGAGAACTGGCAAACATAGCTTTGTAAACTTACTTAGCTTCTGGGTCATATTCAGCCCAGATCCTCTTGAACTCGTCAAGATGATGCGGTCCCAGGATTGACCAGTCACGCGTCAGGTAGTCAAAGTTGTCCATGATGACGGCCACAAACAAGTTGATGATCTGGGGAAAATCAAAATCCATAAGTTTCTAGCGTACTAAACTCTAAGCGGTTACAGACCTGCCATTTCAATCACCATGTACCAGATTTCTCTACGGTCTATTAAATGTAATACACAATTTCAAAGTCATCTTTCTGGCACATTTTGTAATGTGTTAATTTGCTATTTGTGGTTATGACAATCACATTAAATACTCTCCTTTTACTAATTAAAATTAGATTTGTGCCTGTACTCACCAGGAAGGCACAGAGCATGTAGAAGCTGACAAAATAAATGATGGCAAACTGGCTGCCACAGTCCTCATTGGACGTGCTGTTTTCGTTGGTTGATCCTTTCTCACACGGCCGATTGGGTGAACACGCCAGCATGATCTCCTGCCACGCCTCACCTGTTGCACATCTGATAGACAGACGCATGCACACAACCAAGCAAATATGCATGGACGCCGACGGAAATGCCGGCGTGCATGTGGTTGTGAGAAAGATACACAACAGAAACAAAGAGGCACACATACACACATATTCAAATGCATGCATGTGCGCATGTATGCATTCACGCATACAAGCATGGAGTGATACACACACATGCACATTATTACAAAGACAAAAAGAGAGAGACGCAGATGTTAGACTTTGTTCATATTACATCTGAGCATACAAAATATGACTATATATAAGCACTTGCTATATATATATATATATATATATATAATATTTATTTTACAAACCACTTGTCCCCCTTCATGGTATCTTACCATCATCACAACCAAGCAGAAAAGAGGAAGAAAACCTTCAGGGTGCTTGTCATAAATCAACATCAAGCTATTTTTGGCTGCTCCCATATAGCCTAGCATGTTTGATTTGGCAGTTTTGTAATGCCAAATTAAGCCACTGCTATCAGTGATAAGTTATGTTTAAAATTTCAGTGTAAAAGTAAGCGAATATAGGAATGTGTTTTAGAGGAATAAGAGAAGTTAATATTTCAAATGGGAGCAGTTACACAAACAAAGTATACAGATTAGGAGAAAAGTGGAATAACAAAGAAGATGAGGGATTAAAGAAGAGCAAATGCCCAAATTAATAAGCACAGTAATCACCCTTACCTGAAGAGCAGCAGCACCGCCTGAGGGAATGTCTGGAAATTGTTGTTCCTGTTGATTTGCGTGTGGTCCCGCAGAGCTATCTTACCAAACATCTGTATAGGAGGGGAGGGTGTAGTCACAGCACACAGCATATGATGTCAGCATTGACAAGTGAAAGTTAGTGGCCAGATGTCCCCCAGCAAATCAAATCAAAGTGTCTCCTACTCATCGTCAGTGAAACAAACTATACAACAGCTTCCAGGTGAAACGGAGAGGAAGCAGAGAGACAAAGACAAACAGTAACTAAAGAGCAACAGAGAGAGGAAGATAATGGGAGAGAAAAATAACAACGTGACCAAACAGGAACTCTGAGTGACAAGACTCCAGGGGGACAGACACGGGACGGAGGCTTGCTAAAGGAGAGAAGGTGAGAGAAGATAACAGTGGGAGGGAAACACGGGGATAACAACCTGACAGCTTACCTGCATGCCAATGACGGCGTATATGAAGAACAGCATCACTATAAGCAGAGCTACGTAGGGCAGAGCCTGAAGAGAGGAGAGACGCATCAGTGGCAAGTTTTCTGCAGGCTTATCCTACACCAGGGCTGGAGTCCATTCATTTTCATTCAAATCTCACTCATCCAATTAATCTTCAAAGTCACAAACTATTTTTGTTTTTTTAAGTTTTCAAACTTGTGAAAATGAATAGATCTGCAGTCCTGCGTGGCACAACACCAAAAACAATCCAGGACAAATCATCTGACTTCAGAGTGAAAAACCTCAGCAAAATACAAGCTGTTCTCTGGACTGAGCCAGGAGATCAGTCCCAGCATACAACACATGCTCCAAACAAGGGCAGAACATTGTTTTTCTATATTGAGACACATTAGCAAATGTGCAGAACTGTGCTCCTGGCTAATACTACTCCCGTGCATAGGAGGGCAGGGCCAAGTCATGACGAATAAATGAAAAAGTTAAAGCCTGCTCATAAATTAAATAAATTCTATAAGCGTACAAAATATTGATGTATAGCTCAAAATAATATCCACAACCACTGCTGATTTTTAAGCCTGTGGTTCAAACAGGCAGCAGCAGTACAACATGAAGTGGCCCGTCTCAGCTAACGCAAGAGAGAGAACAGATGATTTTAATTTCCCCACAACTCTCTATCAAATGATTTCACTTTTTTGGTGGAGTGCTTTGTTAAACAAAACTTGTCTACTGCTTAACTCGCCTACGGGGAATGGTGAGCTCTCAGGGGTTAGTAGTAGGGCGCAGGGTGTTTGACAGTAATAAAGATAGAAGAAGAGAAAGGAGAAGAAGAAGAAAGAAAAGAGGAGAAGTGGAAAGACGGAGGAAAGATTTCTCGTTAAGGTATGGATTTTCTTTTCCTGTTTTCAAACTTCATATTCTGCTTCTACAGTGAGACTCCTAAACCTCCTCTTCATTACCTCACACCATCCCTCTTTTTTTTTTAAAATAGCATTTTCTTACCCATCTCCCTGACCTTCTACGCAAGTAAGAGGTGGGGATGAGGAGGGATAAGGCAAGGAAAGGAAAGGTAGCTTGTGAGACTCTACCAGGCTGGATTTACACAAGAACAAGGGCATTTATAGCTGCATACGTCTCAGAACTGAAAATAATTTTTAATTTAATGTACAGACTTTAAATGAGTGTATAAAATTACAAAAATATATATATAGCAATCTGTGTTGTGAAATCTCTTAAAAAACAGGACTTAAGTGAAAGTAAACAGAGCTATGATCTTAAAGGAAGGACAAAGAGGACCACATTACTCATCCCCTGCCACTTCTCCCTGTGTAAACCCAACCCCCCTATTCTAGCATGTTGTGTCCGGTTCTCCCCTCACTTGGAAGGATTTGATGAAGGTCCACAGCAGGGTCCGAATCCCTTCCCCGCGAGACAGCAGCTTCACCAGCCTCATCACGCGGAACAGCCGGAAGAAGGTGATGGAGATCCTGGCGTTCTCTTCAGAGTTCTGCAGTCCCTTTTGGTGGGGTTTGGTGTTTTTTTTTTTGTTAGAAAAAAAAACACAGGACGCATGGGAACACATGCAGATAGATAAGGAAATGAAGCAAACACACACACACACACACACACACATACACACGCGCGCGCATAAATGATCATGAGAATACATGCATATGCACACAGACATACAAGTAACATTTGAATCCATATTTCCACCCACACATATGGGTGGAAATATGAATAAAAGGCACACGCACGCACACACACACACACACACACACACAGAGTTAATAAATGGAAACTTGCGTCCTACAAAATCCCATCAAAATCAACTGACACAAGAGATCTGGGAGAGAATCGGGCAGTCATGCTTACTTGTATGACTTCATGGAAAAATCACTTGACATTTCTGATTGAACATGCTTCATTCACGTTTACAATCTTTAACCACACGCAAGCATCTGATACGCCTTAACACTGCAGCTCTCTGTTGTTTCTTTGACCTCGCCACACCGCCGCCGTAATCACGACAAAGAAAGCACCATCGGCTGTTTCGTCTACGTCCAATTACAGGTAAATTTAGCCATGTGCTGACATTTGACAAACAGGCTTTTAAACACTTTTGGGACCTCTGAAGTAAATCTTCTGCATTTATTCTGCACTGCTATAGACTAAAAATCTAATATCTGAGACTGGGACAGAGAGTCTTCCAACGATGGAGGTAAGCACTCTCATAAATCACTGTTAACAACTCACAGTAGATACAATACAAAAATCCTAGCCTGTGGGCTGATTCCTGTTTCAATAAATCATGCAGACAGGCTAATTGTTTGTCACAGATAAACTGGCCACCTGGAGAAAGAAAATCCAAGGATGATATTCCAGAGGATAAAGTTATTACTGCCCAGTGCAGTCACTGCCATGTAGAAACATTATTTTCCTGTGTGGTAAATCTCCGTATCTACACCATCTGTGTACTGTGATCTTCTAGGCCTCTTTTTATTTACATAGCCTCTTGCACAGAGTGCAAAGTATTTTGCATCTTCAGACATTTACGCATTCCATTATTTGAATTTTTGCTGCTTTATTAGGTAAGGTTAGCTAAGGTTTCTGTCATCCACAGGAAAAAAGTCCACAATAAAATATTCAGCCAACTCGCTGAGTGCTATTCTAATACAGATTTATTTATTTATGCTGTTCCTGCTCGTTCTCTAGGACAAAAAGGCAGAAAAACAAAGGCAACATCACAGTTTTTGTACAGCACAATGCACACAACACAGCAGCTTAGGGCCAAGCTAAGGAATAAATATCCGCAATTTACACCAGAAATGGCAGATGAATCGGGTGAAGGCAAGGATATCGAGATCATTAGCAATCCTAATGACAAAACTAGTTATGCAAAATTAAGGAGAAAATGTTAAATAATCAATCTCCAGTTCACCATTATCTGACTGGCCAGTATGCACAGAACAAACCTGACTGCACGCAACGTGTAACCAGAGGAGAGACGTGCTACATCTGTCTTCACTGTAATAATGAAATGTGACCCAAAGAAACACGGCATCAGCCTCTCTGACCTCTGAATCTGCTTTGCCACTTGTATTTTTCCAAGAAGCCATTAATTCTTTATGTTAATCCCACAAAGAACACACAGTGTGCTCCCACAAAGAACCTGCCATTCTCCACACATCCTGCTGCAGTTTGGGATAACAGATGTTGCACGGTGTGTTACTTTTCAACATATTACTGATCTGATTTGCATTCTTTATTTGCTACTAGTCACTTGCTATGTGTTACAAATAAATCAAAGTTTGGAAAAATGACTAGTCACTTCTATTTTTAAGTAATTCTGGGATAAAAGTGAATATGTTGCGGGGGGGGGGGTGTTCTGAAGTAGTGTTGACAAGTAACCGATAACATGCATTATCCCAAACTCCACTGCCAGATATGCTAAAAGTGGCACATCCTTCTGAGGAGTGGAAAATCACAATTCTGTACTGCATGTAAATACCACAATTGGACCACAGTGGGCACCATTGCACCATTGAAAGAG
>VUQG01012454.1:36027-61819 GCA_015106755.1 Etia nguti
GAAGAAGTACAGTGACAGTAAGTGTAACAGAGAGAGTCAGAGAGCCAAAGAGAGAGACTAAAGATAAGGAATTGTCGGAAATATTCAGAGACAAATGACAAGACTGATTCGTAAACAGATATACAGATACAGATAAAGAGACAGATACAGACAGACAGATCAGTGGAGAAGAGTGAAAGAAAGAGAGACAGCGTGACAGCGTGACCATGATGGCTCGTACTGATGACGAAGCGCGAAAGATACCACTTCCATACGGAGGGCAACTTGCAAGCCATGGGGAGGAAGTGGGGGCAGCTGGGGCCATGGCAAGAATGACAGCCACCAAGGAAAGTCACAAGACTCCAGTGATACTAGGCCTGCATAATGTACAGTGTCCTTCACCATACAGGACTACACATGTATAAACATTTAAAAAGCACAAATAACAGCAATATATATCTCGGCATGCTGCAGAAGTTAACAGCATGAGCAACAGAGGGGGAGATGACAGGGGGAATGAGAAGATCATACCGTGGATGGCATAGCAGAAGGAGGGATGGAATGATGGAGGGATGAAGGGATGGTGGAGGAGGTAGGGCGGCGGGCGAGGTTACCGTCGGAGCGTACCATTGGCCTTACCACAGGGGGGTGAGAGGAGGAAGAGGAGGAAGAGGAGGACGAAGAGGACGAGGACGAGGACGAGGACGAGGAGGAGTCAGCCGGCTTTAAGGAAAGGCAACAAACATCAGCACCAGAGTAGCGCCTTGGTGTGTGTGTTTGTGTCACGGTGCAAGTGTGTTTATGTGTGTGTCTGTGTGTTTTGCTGTTTGTTTGTTTGTTTTTAATGAAAAGGAAAAAAAATAATCACAAACCGACAGAGTTCAATCTCTGATCAAGACTCATATGGTGGTGAATAAATATAATCCCATCAGAGTCAGATATTAGAGGGAGATATTTGTGTGATATTACTGCATCTAGAGACTGACCTATCCTCTGCGAGGGCCACATCAGGCTGAATCACTTCTTATCAGAGATACTAGAAGACTGAAACATGTAGTGAATGAGAGATGGTGGGAAATTTCTGTCCTTCAGGGTCAAAATAATGAATAACGCTCAGAAGGTGCAACATAGGGGGCGAGAGCTGTCGTTGTGTGTGTGTCTATGTGCAAAAACCTATATGTGTATATGATCGTTTAACTGAAGCTACGTTTAACCAAATTTACCTACATTAATCAGGTGCATCTTTCACCAGAGAACAGTCACAATTTATGTGAAATTAAGATTTTTTTGGAAGTTTTACTTTGAAGGAAGCATCCACAGTTAAGATGCTAGTAAGATAACATATAAAACTCTGTAAGTTCCACCAACTGCAAAGACGATGCTAGATTGTGGAAATTTGAGCCCATGTGTGTGTCTGCACGTACTAACAAGCACACAAACCTTGTGCTGTAGGGAGCCACCCACTGGTTTTCCCTGGCACTGCAATATTTCAGACTGCTGGGAGTGATAGATTAACTAACAGTTCAATCTATGACTCGGAAGCGCGTCACTCTGCGTTAGAAATGGCCGTGTTAAAATAGCCCCTCACAAAATAAATGCATCATTACTTTCTGTCCTTGTTTTTAAATCAAAAAGGTCTGAGCGGGTGAGTTTTAAGGAAGGGAGAAAGAGGGTGTTTAGGAGACACAATAGGGGGGGAAATTAGGGAGAAAATTGGGAAAGAAAAGGAAGAGCAGAAAAAGAAAAGGAAGAGATGCAGGGAAGTTATTTTAGAGAGTTGTAAAACAAATTAAAAGAGGAAGAGAACAAGGAAGGAAGGAATGAGGGATTTTATGGGATTTCAACAGGGCCATCTACACGACTTTATTATAACACACACATACTAAAGATGTACACAGAGTAAAAAGTCTTTACGATGCACCACTTCTCTAAATAGAAAACGTAAATAATAGAAAAACAAAAATAATTATCTGTTGACGTAAAAAAAGGAGATGAGTCATAAAACGCCTGCGTTTGTGTGAGTGTATGTGCTGATGAGAAAACTGAGGTGCAATCGGGGGGCAATGAGGGAAGGGAAGGTTGGAAGAAAGGGCAACTGCAGGAAGGAGGGAGGACTGAGGGATAAAGGAAGGATCTGCAGGAAGGAAGGACGGAAGGATGTAGGGGAGGAAGATAACTTGATTTATATTAAGTGTGGACTAAGTAACAAACTAAATGCATGTATGAGTGTTTTTCTGAGGATTATGATTAAAGGCCATTGTTTGCAATGTGCTTTCATTTCAAATTGAAATCAAAGCTCTGACACAGAATCCAATTAAACTTAAATAATCCTTCATTTATCTTCTTTTAAAACAGATCAAAAGTAAAATATTGATACTACACTGAATTTTTGGCCCTGGAAGATCCTCAAATAAAATATACTTTTTGCAAAACATAAATTTAGTATTAAAAAAAATAACCAAACAGTCAAATTATAATATATACACAAATCCGGTCAGGCTGAACTACAGTGCAGATGTGAGCACATTTAAAATGGATCCGAGTTGCTCACTCACATTGCACGCCAATTTTTTCAAGCAAAAAATTTCATCAGTTCAGTCAGTTTAATGGGTAACATGTGTGTCATGGGATTATTCTTACCCCATAATTTATGTTACAGAACCTAGAAAATATTTTTGGTTTCATTTGTAATATTTATGTATATTTTAAAACATATGTTTACATATAGAGCGGATAATTGTGGAACTCGTAGGGCATATGAAACACATGAGAGACCCATGTTACCCAGCTTTCATTTTATGTCAGCAAGCTGCACCGCAATCAAACGTCAAAGAAAAGACAGAGAAAAAGAGAGAGATAAACATCCATAAAAGAAGAGTTCAGTGCATTGAAAAGGCTCAGAAAAAGAGAAGAAAGGAGGAGGATGAGGAGGAGAAGAAAAGGCATTCCAAAGATAGAGAAAGAGATGCAGTCCATACTGGCATTTTCCGCAAGACACCGCTCAGAGCAAACCATTACTGATCTGTTCAAACTACTGCTACTCAAACCAAAACTAAAACGTAAAAGAAACCATACAAGGTTTAAGAAGCACCCGCAGGTTTCTGGGGAGAATTAGAGATCCAGGATTAAGGGGATATTCGGTTTTAATGACCGGAAGATATGCGGCTAATCTAAGTCAACCAGGCACCCAAAGGAGCGGTGAAGTGGGTGCATTTAGACTGGATGTTTTTAATATTTACTACAGGCAAAGTGATAAGGTTTTAAACGCCAGCCTGTTACTGCACTCCACTGTACACTCGTGTACATTTGAGAGATGCGACTAAGGAGATGGTGGCTGTTAAATACATTCACTTGTGCTTTCGTGGGTGATGCAGTCGCAGGCTAAGATTTTAAATGTCTATGTGACAGGGCCCCAGTTCAAAAACGGTCAAGAGTTCTCAGAGTGCGGAGGGTTTCTTAAAAAAGACACCGAAAAAAAAAAAAACTACAGGAGATAAAGACAGAAAAGGTAGCTTGGGCAGCGCATCACCCAAATTATTAAAAACTACCAGAGGAGAAAATGAAGAGGAGAAAAAAAAACAAAAAACTTGGGGCATGCTTTTAGGTTAGAGGTTAGAAAACAATATGATGAATCATTCAGAAGGAACTGCAAACCAATTAACCAAATCAGTCAATCTCTCAATTAACCAACTCAATCAAATCAAAGGCAATCTCCAAACCAAAGTGCCAAGTGCAACATCAGCGGCTTGTATAGATGACAAAAGTGGATATCTCTGGCCCAACACACCTCAGTCTTAAGGTGGATATTCGACCTGTTTATTTAAATTGACATTTGTGCCTTTCTAAACACGAGCTTCAAGATCAGATGCATTATTTGCCTGCAAGGCAACATGAAGATACTTTATGATCCTTTATTGATTCCCTTGACAGCAAATTGTTTTAATGACTAAATAGAAAAACTAAATAAAGCATAATATCCAAGCACAGTCCAAGCATATATCTAAGCATATCCAAGCAATGATAAGCAGCTTTGTCAGCCTCTCATGGGGACATGTATTCATGCCTTCCTCATGGCATGAATACAAGTGCCTAGCTCATACATGCCTGGAATACACTAACTGTACTGTATTTGTATGCCTCACCAGTGCTATCTGAGGAGGAAAAGCTGCATATGAAATAAAGTACTGATCTACTTGTATGCATGCTCTTTTTCTGCTTCATGTTTCAAACCAGCTGGAATTTTTAAGCTGGGAATATGTGCATCTCCAATCTTAAACAGAAAAAGGCTGTATTTATTGTGACCTCCTAAATAAAAGTCTTTTTGCATTTATTAGTGCTCTTATTATGTTAGTTTAGAAGACTAATGCCTGACTTTGAAGGACCTTGTTCTTTCTAGATGAGGGATAGCCTAGCTCTGCTTACCAAAAAGACTGGCTACACCTAGCTCTTTCCAAGATCACCTTGGAGAACACCAGCACCACTATGTTTTGTGACCGAAATCAACAAAAGAGATAGGTGGCTGATTTCTTTTTTACCCTTCACCACACCTGGGCCAGCTCTTCTCTCCTGGTGTCTTTATTTTCCTTTTCAAGTTATGCTAACCCTCAACTTTGACTCAAACATGTAGTCAGAACTCTGATCAACATTATACTAATATTAAACACTTACTTCTTTAAGTTAGGGTAAAAGTACTGATTCTTGAAGGTGGTATTTCATGACCTAGTCCTTAGGAGGTCTTAAAATGATGTAAATACAAGCTCAGATAAACAACAAAACTAAACATATTATACTGTGTTATTTATTTAACAAAAAATAAGCCAAAATGCAGAAGCCATGTGCAGGAAATTTATCTCAAAATCAGACCATACAATGCTAAGGGACACTGCAACCCCCCCCCCCGGAAAAAGCTACATCTCATGCTCTACAAGCCTCAGTTAGTTGTTAAGTGATAAAGTTCATGATAGTACAAGCAGAAAAAGAACGTGTAAGTATGCCACTACAGCTTAGGTTCGCAAAATTGCATCTGAACAAACCACAAGACTTCTGGAATAATGTCCTTTGGACCAAGAGTGGAAACCAAAGTGGAGATGTTTGGCCATAATGCACAGCACAATATTTGGAGAAAACCAATCACAGCACAAACACCTCATACCAACCACTCCAACAGGGATTTGAGTTTGTTTTGTTTGTTTTGAGTAGACCATCAACTCCTCTGTATACCAAAGCATAGAAGGGTCAAACGTGAGGCGATCGGTCTGACAGCTAAGGTTTGGCTGAATTGGGTCATGCAACAGGTTAATGACCCGAGGCACAGCAGCAAATCTACAACATAAAGGCTAAAAAAGAAAAGAATCAAGGTGTTGCAATGGTCCAGTCAAAGTCCTCAATGTTTGACACACTGCTTCTGGATTTTGGCTCAATTTTTGTTAAATAAGTAGGACCTAACTTTAAGACTTGTTATGGACTAGATCGTTTTTTTAAAAATATGTCTTGATGTATTTTGGAATTGACAGAGGGGGAACTTTCTTTTTGCCATAAGTGTATAGAGAATTACACTTGTTCTCTTGTTTTGTTTTTTGTTTTACAAAAGATGCAAAGCTTTTCAGATTGAAGGCAAACAATCAAAGAAGCTTTAATGATGGGCAGGTAGTAGAAGGAATGTCGAAGTAACATTAAGGTCTTCGGTGAGCCCGATCATTAGTACAAACTTTCCTCTAAGGATAAATGAAAAGGACTGTGCAGTTCTTAAACTCTACTCCTGCCAAAGAGCACTTTCAGTACCACATGAATTAAACACTAACTGTCCCTGAAGTGTAAATACAATAGACACTCAACATTTGACTTGTGTTTGGGATATTCATTCTTATTCAGCCCCACCACTGACCATAGGGCCTCCACGTCGATGATAAATGAATTCATACATACATTTACATAAATTTCATGGGTCCCGAGTAAATCCATTTATGGATCAAATTGTTCCCCATGTCTGCACATTGCTACTGTTGGACAAAAAAAGGGGAAAAAAATGCAACTTGTGTATGTTTCTCATAGCTACATTAAGTTTTTCTCGCTATTTATGAACTCAGAGCGCTTTTCTTCTTACCCTCAAAACACTATTGTTATAATATGAGAATCTGCATTTATTCCTTCATTCAGAATATAATTTCTGCATAAGATAAATTGGATACAATAACAGGCCTGGATATACCACTGTTGTATCTGTCATGCTATACAGTGTCCATCATGCCAGGGGAATGTATCCCCTAAGGCAGTGATGAAAGACCAAATAAAACCAATGTGTAACCAAACCAAGTGCTGAGGAAATGCAATCGGTTCTATTGACAAATGCAATAGTCTCTGATGCTACTGATGCTAAGCAGACCGAGGCATGAAAACATATCTCAAGCAGCTTCAAATGTTAAAAGCTGCACTGAAAATTTGGCATTTTCACACTGCTTCTAATAGTAAAAAAGTGGTTAGGATTGGTTGGGAAGGAGGCATTTTCTTACACAAAAAGAAAAAAACAAAGGAGGCAATACCTTACCACCTCCAAAGATAATCAGATATAGGAACGAAACAAAGCTCAAAAACTACAAAAATCCTTCAGAAGCCAGTAGTTTCCAGTTTGATTGGGCCCCATATGGCTGTTTTATCTGCCACACTTACTCAGCCATCTCTTAGGTTAAAATATTGTGCAGCTGAAGTTTTCCTAATCATTTGAAAGCATGCGAGATGGGTATCAGCGCTCGGTCTGTTTGTGTGTGTGGGAATGGCAGAGCAGGCAGGCAGGAAGGGAGGGAGGGAGTTTGGACTACTTACGTTAACCTCAGTGATCGCTATGTCAACAATGCTACCCACAACTATCAAGGCATCAAATGTGTTCCATGCATCAACAAAATAATGCTGTGTAGGGATGGACAGAAAAGGAAAACAACAGAAGAAAAGGACAGAACATAAGACATTTAAAAAAAATGGAAAGAACGAAAATTAAAGGAGAGAGGAGAAAAAATAAGACAAAAACCATTACATACATGAGCACTGGAGTTTTTAGTAGGAGTAGAAAGGGAAAGAAACAACAAAATTTAAAAAAGGCTAAAAAAGAAAAGAGGGGGCAGTCTGAAGAAGATGGACAGCACAGGTAGAGCAGCAGCGATCGGTCATGCTTGTCCATGAGAGGAAATGTCAACAGGAACAGTAACAGTAAGGAACAATATGCAACAAAATCACAACTTAAAAAAATGAGAAAAAGCTGCGTAAGGCTGTTTGTGATTGGTCAGTGAGTTAGTTCAGTTAGTCAGGGGGATCAAACCTGAGTGTCACAGTGTGGCCAAAAAAACAAAAGAAAGGAGACCAAAAAACCCAACAACATTTTAGAGACTGTGAAGAGTTAGGAAGGAGGACGCAAGAGAGAAACCTTTGTGCTCAAAGCTAAACCCTGCCTCTGTTTCCTCGACTTTTTGTGAAACCCAGGAAGAAGCTTGTTCTCGCTCAGGAACCTCTGTGGCTGTGGGTGGGGGGGAGTGGGGGTCCCGTGCGTGGCAGCGGCCATCTTGGTTTTAAGAATGAAAGGAAGAGAAGGAGGAGGAAGAAAAGAAGGAGGAGGCTGACAAAGAAGATAGATGAAGAGAAATGACAGCACGACAGAGAGTAACCACAAAGGAAAGGAGAGCAGAAGAAGGTAAGACTGAGAGTGAGAGGACATGAGACAGAGATAGAGAGGGAGAGACAAGGAGAGTGAAGTGGGGAAGGGGCGTCGTACTTACGTTGATTTCACTGAGAATGACGTCTATTATGCTGCCAATTACGATGAGGAAATCAAACACATTCCAGGGATCACTAAAGTACCCCTACACAGGATGAGGTGAGCAAGAGGAGGAGGAGGGTAAGAAAGGTAGGTTAGAAGGAAAAACAACATCTGCTGCCACTTCGCAGCCCCTATCAAGGTGGTATGAGGTTGTACAGTACACTGAGGAAACAGAAAGAAAATCAGCTACACTTGATGAACCAACACATGAAAGGATAAGAAGTTTCCACTGTGCTATCTGTTCATCGAGTGCAGCTGAATTTCCTGCTCTGCGAAGGATGGTGGGTTAAATGGCGGTTATTTACATCTTCCACGTGCATCTCGGGGCAATTCAGCAAAGCTGTGGCAGTGCTTACACTGAAAGCCGACTTTGTTTACTTAACTTATTGTGGGCAATTCTTTATCAGCACTGGTACAAAGGAAGTATTTATGCAAAAATACATCCATATATCTTCAGGCCAGAATGGTATTATTCACATTTATTTTTATAGTGTAATTACAAAGAGCTGCGTCTTGGAACATTAATGAACCTTGGAGATTCCTTTGCATACACTGTCATCTAACACGTCACTGTGATTATTTTTCTTTTTAAAAAACACATTTGCACCACTTTGACTTTTATCGTTCTCTGTCATATTTTTGCATATTTTACTGCAATGGAACTAGCGACTAGCTATAATAATTTTTTAAACAAAAACATTAAGCTGTAAGGTATGCATGACAAATATCATGCAATTGTTTGCACCAATTGCTAAATTGGTGGCTACACACACTGACGGGGAATGGAGATCAATCTTGCTGATCTATTTTAAGCTTCTTCATCTGTCATCAGCAGCTGAGATACCATAAAAAAAAAGGGAAAAACTCCTCCTGCCATAATTCATCTGCACAGTGCAGATATTAGAAGGTATCCTTGGCAACAGTGGTTGCTTTCAGTTTTAGGAATAATAATGAGAACTGAGAGTTAAATATTAGTCAAACAGAGGTTTGGCATTAGTACCCAAATACTCATTTATGGATTGATTAAATAGAGAGATTAGACAAAAAAAAGCATTGTAGTCTAAATAAATAAATAAATACTGTGATTCATTAAAAAGAGAGGGAAAAACTGTAAAAACATGTAAAAGTCTTTGTTAGTGTAACACTAACTGTTGCCCATCCAAGGATTAACCTATCAAAAAGTATTGAGGTTAAATAGAATGAGGCAAACATTACTGGAGCAAATTCCTGGCGTCTGTGAGACCTGAGAAGCAAAAGCATTAGTGAGCTCCTCCGTCCTGTGTGATGGCTGTTTAAGGCAAAAGTTTATCAAGGCAAGGTAAAAGCATACAAAATGCCATATGTCCTAAGCACTGTTCATTGTGTCTTGGGAATCTGTTGTCATGCTGCACCACAATAAACAGAAGAAAGAAAGATGCAAAACAAGTTTCAGTTTGTCAGTATTTTATATGTAAAGAGTCACAACTTAACTGGTGATACTTTGATGTTTTTTAAAAAGAGAAACGCTGCCTTCATGATCTGGCACTTAATCTTCCTCACGTACATAACGCAGCACAGCACGATGTAAATTCCCAAGTCCTAAAATTCATTGTTACAAAATCCACCGTCGGCTAAAATACTGCAGAGCACGCATTATGTTACTCAGACAAAATGTTCTAAACGTAGCATTTCAAAAGTCATTACAAGATAATCATCTTGCAACTATTTAAATAAAAAGCACAAACTTTGCAGAGCATTATTTGAAAAAAACAAAACAAAACAACAGAAGACTTGATTTTAATTAGTGGTTGGAAAACATTGTGTGCAAAATAGTAGATGGTCTTCATTAATGAGCTCAATTAACTTTTGTAATAACTGGAAAACCTTTGTTCTTTTGATTAGTGCAATGCAACAGTAGTGAAAGGAGTAAAATATAATATGAAACTATGTTATTGCTGTTGATTGCGTTCAAGATTCCCCACTAACCCTGCTGTAATAAGAGGGAGCATGCCCATCTGTTACTGTTTAAATAGCTGAAGCACCAGGAAGTTCTTAGATTGGGCACGGTAACAACAGCAGGATAACAAGGGAACAATGGGATTAAGCACATAAACGCTTTCCTCTAATCATGGTTTAAATCCATCGTATCGTAAGGAAGGAAATGAAAAAGAATTATGAATTTAGAGTACAACAATCCGTCTTCTGCAACGCTGTGACTCAAAAGCCTTTAAAACAAACTATTAAACTCTTTTTTCTTCCGGGCTGCAATAAGCACTGATAGATAGAGCTGTGAGTTTATTTAATTTAATCTAACATTACATTATAAAATGTCTTTTTGTCTGTGCTTTTTCACATATCTCTAGTCTGTAGTGCTACACAGGTACCCCTGTTATTCTAGCCTGCTGTTTGAGTAGTGAACGTACCCTGGGTTTGAAGGCGATCAGTTTCAGGATCATCTCAACAGTGAAAAGTCCCGTGAAGAGCATGTTGAGGATGTTCATGGCATCATTGAAATTTTTTGTCTGTCCATGATGCTGCAGGAAAAATAAAAACACCAACTCATTAGACAATGTTAGTTCTATGGGAGTTTTATTCTAAATGTACACACACATTACTCACCTGCATGGCCAGACAGATGGTGTTGAGAAGGATGAGCGTGAACATCAAATACTCAAAGTAGGTGGAGTTGACCACATACCACACCTTGTACTGGTAAGGGTTCTTGGGGATGTAGCGACGCAGCGGACGAGCCTTTAGAGCGTACTCCACACACTGACGCTGTGGCACACACACAAAAACACACACGCATAGGTGAGCATTTGCCATTTACATTTGTCTGCTGATGTGGTTCCAAAAGTATTCAGCGGTGTGTCTCCCTGTGCCCAGACAGTCATGGAGGAAAAGCTGTAGAGAAGTCTTTTGGCATGCTAAAAAAGCCAGACTACTCTTCTATCCTCTGTCTGCATTTACATGCTCTTTCTGAAACATGGATCATCTCAGAGAACACAGCCGCAGGCCCTTGGCCTCGCTCCTTTCGTAAGGTTTAGTCTCATCTTGTTTGAACTGCTGCAGCTCCTCCTGGCTGGACTCCTGAAGTGGTTCTGCCCCTAAAACTCATGTTCAGCCTCTTCAGATTCATCCGTGTCACACCCCCATTGCCTGGCTCTTATTCTTTCTCCCTTGTGGCTCCTAAATGACACAATGACTTTCCTGCTCCTGTCAGAACGGTAGAATCACTCCTCTGTAGCTTTAAAAAAAAAAAAAAAAATCACTCTACTGTATGTCTGCCGTACTGCTAGATTTAAAGACAGAAAGTTATCACTATACAAACAAACAAAAAAGCTGCACAAGTACTAGTAATTTTATAGTGTAGTAACCTTACACAAAACACACACGAACACTACCTGGTTTTTGTCCAGCTCGCAGTTCTTATATTCTTGCTCCCCTTGTTCCTGGAATGTGACGATGACGAAACCGACGAAAATGTTCATCATGAAGAAGGCAATGATGATGATATAGATGATAAAGAAGATGGAAATGACCACGCGGTAGTTGTAAATGGGCCCCACATCCTCAGCGTGAGAGTCAATGGCTCGGTACAGTAACCTGACAGAGAGAAGGGGGAAAAAAATCTGGAATTTAAAAAACAAATTGCATTTATTCCATTGTTTAGTAAGAAGTTTCTGATCACAAGTTCTTTTTTTTTATTTTTTTGTTTTACAAAAAAAACTATTATATTTGAACACTGTGCATGTATTCAAATTGTTATGTATTTAAACAGTCAGTTTAGTCAGTCTGAAAAACCAACTGAAAACCCTCTACATATCATTATTATCACTTTGACCCTCAGATCAATCTAGGTCAGAGGTCACATGTGACATGATATTTTAAATCTTTATACGGTACTATCTCTATGTTGACAATACAAGCCACACTTACCACAGTTATATGGCTTATTGTCAATTTTGGACTAATAAATTATTGAGTTGACCTTAACTTACATGTGGATTGTAAGCCAAATTTTGATTTATTGTTAGAATGACCCCACTTTACACTCCTAAAAAGTTTTATCTGAATTCAGACACAATGACACTCATGCACTCACTTAAACCACAAAATTAAGCTCCTTGGCAGAGGTCATTAAAAAAAAGGGATCGTAATATATACACATAAATAAACATCCGCACTGTGTGGGTATATAGACACACACCCTGGCCATCCCTCGAAGGTAGACACAGCAAACAGAGCCATCATGCCTTGTAGAACATTATCAAAGTTAAAGTCACTGTTCTCCCACACTCTTGGGGCTTTGTCAGGCTTCCCCACATCCCCGTCTTTATACGTGATGAAAGAACCTCTGTGGACAAAAAACAGACATACACACACAAAATGCAGTTAGACTAAGAAAAAGATTAAGATGCCGTCTGCAGGAGGGATCTCTTACCTGCACTCTGCCTGAGTCTGCTTAGAGTTATCGGTACAGTAGAAGAACTTTCCCTGATTGAATGATGAGAAAATTTCTTAGTCAGAATTTAAAAAACAGTTTAAAAAATACATTAAATAACTAATCATATTCCCTTTTTTTACCTTAAAAAGTTGCACTCCAATACAGGCGAACATGAACTGGAGTAACGTGGTGACGATGACGATGTTGCCAATAGTCCTGATGGCCACAAACACGCACTGCACTACATGCTGCAAAAAACCCACCAAATATGAAAGTGAGTGATAAGTCTATGTCTTTTTTTTTTTTTTAGAGGGCAGTTAAGTGTGCATTATGTGTATTTTTTATGAAAATGCGTGACTATGTTAACCTTCAGTCCTTTGGCTCTGTTGATGGCCCTCAGTGGTCTAAGCACTCGCAGAACTCTCAGGATTTTTACAACATTAATTGCACTGGACCTGTAAACACACATTAGATTAAACTACTGACCTGCCAATTTGATTGACCACATTTGACCATCTTAAAAACTATATATTTGTAATGTTGGAACAACACACACCATAAACTGCTTTCAGTAGAATCTTTACTTTTAAACACAAACTGTGGAGGCTGACGCAACGAAAAGCTAAGGAAATGACAAAAAAAAAAAGGAACAAAATACACAGGACAGCTGAAATAAAAGTTAACAAGAAAGTAAGAAAGATGACCAAAAAAAAAAGATACAAAAGGGGAACTGAACACAGCCTTGATTGTTTTTAGGGAAACATAAAATGTAAAACTGAAATTTTGCCACGGCTTAGAGTGGAGAGGACCGAAAGGCAGGACCGAAAGGCAGGACTCGAAGGCAGGAGAAGTAACTGAAAGTGAGCAGTTTATTTGGCTGTTGAAAAATTGTGCAAAACACAAAAAAGACCAACAAACAGGAACACAAGGAGGATGAAAAAACATTTAAAAAATGGGAACAAAAGAGGGTAAGAAAACAGACGTCATGACAAAAAGAAAGGTCAGAGTATACATACACTGGGAACTGATTACATGATGAGACACAGCTAGGAAGAGGGCAGAGGTGAGCCAGTCAGCAACAGGTAAAAACAATGAGGGAAAAAAATGGAAAGTAAAAACTGGACACAGAAGACTAACCTTCCAAGTAGAAGAGTAAAACGAAATGACACCAAAATATGAAGACAAACACTAAACAAGATGACAGAAACAGTGGGAACACAAAACAAAGACGACAACACAGACAAGACAGAGGAACTCAAAGACAGAGAAACAATGGGGGTACGGTGAGCATGAAAAACAGGAACAAAAACCCAATTATGTTACAATGTTACCCAACCCAAGGTAACAAAAACCCAGAACTCAACATCAAGCAACCAAACTACTGTTATACTATTTTAACTAACATCCCACAGCTGCGAAAGCATTCTTCTCCAGAAGTCCAACGTGTATTATTTTACTAAATAAATCTTTATGCTTAGCTTTTTGCTGTAGTGTTATTAATGTTATTTATTTTATAAACAGAAACTATTTAGCTATGCACATCTTTTTTAGACAGTTTACAGCAAATTTAATAGACTTTGTTAATTTTACGAGTAGTTATAGCATCAGTTATCACGGGGTCACTTTCAAAAACAAAAAGCATACAGTTACGTCCATAATTTGTTGGACAAAGACACACATTTTGGCGTTTTGGGGGGATTTTTTCTAAACTACTATAGCGATTTAAATCAAGCCATTAAGATGTGAAATGCACGCTTTCAGCTTTAATTCAAGGGGATTTTACAAAAGTTTGCATTTACTTTTCAGTAATTTTAGCCATTGTTTGATACCATTTTCAGAGGCTCAAAAATAATTGGACAATTACATGACAAAGCACATTTTTAAATATATTTTTAAACATCAGTCTTAAAGAAATATCATCATACAGCATGTTCTTTAGTTGTCTTTTGTGGTATTCCAGCCCTTTGCGGTGTTTCTCCTATCTCACTGATTTTTTAAAAAGTTTATCACCTTAGTTTATTTTGGTTTTTTCATCCTAATGAGGGCCTCCTTCACTTGCACTGACATCTCATTGGGCGTCACATTTAAAATCCAACACTTTTTGCACTTCAGATATTATGTTTGGATTTGTCATGAAATAACAGGGGAACAGGCCATCACTTGAAGCTGTTAGTCCACCAATTGTCCAATTGCTTTTGAGCATCTGAAAATAGGAGAGTGTATATAAAAACTGTGGTAATTCCTGAACTGTTCATGCAAAACTTTTGTAAAAACCCTTATATTAAAGCTGAAAGTCTGCACTTTAATTGCATCTTGATTGTTTGATTTAAAATCCATTGTAATGGTTCACACAGAGGCAAAAGTGCCAAAATTATGTCACTGTCTGACAAATTATGGACCTAACTGTAGCTCCTCGGTTAACAAAAACAGATATTAGTAACAGTGTATCTGTTACATAGTAAGGCGCATGGAACACACATAAAACACATATAATATATGGACAAACACACATAATGAAACAACACGGATGGGCCAACATAAAGACACAGACAGACATTTACAAGCAAACTACTGTGAAAACTACTGTAAAAGAGTGTCATTACAAGCCAAAGGTCATTTGGTGTGACCTTTTCAGGTGGAGCTTTAAAAGAAAGTGATTTACACACTAAGGAAAAAAACAGAATCAAATTAATACCTTGACATTTTGAGTTGTACAATAACCCGTCTGGAAAGAGCTTAAGCATTAGTCCTTCTCTGATCTGAACCGGGCCCCTCTCAGCGTGATTATTAATACTTGAGCTGAGTTGGTCAAAGTCGCTTCCCTTTATTTAATAAACCAGTTTTTCAGATAAATGAAGGAAAAATACAAAAACGGTTTCCACTGTGTGGCACAAGTACAAGGAAAAGAAGGTGTTTTCAAAATGTCAACATAAATATATTTAAAGGAGTGACTTTCTTGATGGGTAAAGTTGTGATTTGGAGGGAAACATTACTCTGAAAAAAGAGTGAGGAAAAAAAGAAAAAAATACCCGCTGTGCAACTTTTTACAGAGAAATGTGGAAGTTAAAGGCACTTAAAGGTAGCTCGTGTGGAGTAGGATGTTATCAATCGCATATCACAGTCAAACCAACTGCTAGGTTATTCATGGAAATGTCAAATTATTTAAAAGGCGATATTTTAACTGTCGAATCTGATGACAGGAATGAAGCACGTCATCCACCTGATGAAAAGGACTCTGACTATCAATAAGACAGCAAAAATAGATGAGCTCATCAGATATTGTTTTGCTATAGTTCTGTCTTCTCAGCCGATGTTAGCCATATTTCATGCTGTCACGTTATGAGGCTTACTCGAGGCGACAACACAAACAAGCAATCTGTCATATGTAGTGTATACAGTAGGAGTTTTTTTTATGTGATTTTTTATGAGCCTTTTTTCACAGCTTTTTCTACAACTTATACTTAAAATGGGTTCTTATTTGGTAGGAGTAAAAATAAAAAAAACTATATCACAGTAGTGGTTTAGTCGATCACAACAGCATCGCAATTCTTTTAACTGTGATAAATAAAGAAAAATCCCACTCACTCGCTACCTTTAACAGGCAAAAACCACTGGATTCTAGCATTAGGGCGTCATTTCTATAACCCAGGAGAGTTGCATTTATCTAGAAATATGAGAACTGAATTTGACCTGCCCCTAAAATCCATGACAAAAAGTGAAAAAAAAGAAGAAGAACAAACTCATTAACATCAACTGGATATGAAATGCGACGAGAGTATTGGGAGACCCAGGATAATTTACTCAATGTAACACATTTTCTGGTTAGAAACCAATTATTTTGCTGCTTGTAAAAGATGCATTCTGCAGTGGATCTGGCTCGAAAAAGAACTGCATGTGTTCATTCATTACAAGTTCAGTGTTGTCAACAAAACCATTCAGTGACAGATTTGGTTTTATTTGTTCTTGCTTTGGTTAGGCTTCGACTAAACTCTCCAAGACCATAGAAATATCAAATCAAAAAAGTGACAGCTTTACACGGTTCAGGTGACGGTCTGTTAAAGGGGTTATAACACGGACTAATATGGACTTACGTCGAGAAGTCTAGTCTATTAAGCATCAGAGACAGAAAGTGCAGTATAGAATATTAAACATCACAGCATTTCAATGAGTTATTTGCTGCAAGAAGAAGAGAACATTTTAATAAACATCACAAAGAGACAGCGGATTAGGAGTAATGAAGTGTGAACTTGTTATGAGAAGACTGAGAAGTGTAAAGCACGGAGCAATTTACTAATAAAAATGGTTTTTTTCCAACGTAGGCACTTGATTTGTGTCTAACGCAGTAGTCACAATTTGTGTGATTATATACGAGACAATAACACAAATGCGTGTTTAATGATATTTGGAAAATGTTAGTAATATCGGTGAACAAAAGCTTACAACGTGACTGGATCAGGTAAAACACATGCACCATAAAACATCGTACTGTACTCACTGTATTCCAGAGGAGATGAGGGACACGCTGACCACCACCAAGTCCAGGATGTTAAAATAGTTTCTACAGAAAGAACCTTTGTGGAGGAAGGCTCCATAGGCCGTCATCTGCAGGGGTCAAAGTTCACATTTTTACCTTTTACCATGAGCATGAATATTTTAGAAGGGTTTAATGAGTTTAGTTTTTTTTTGTGGGCGTCATTTACTGATTAATACCAAAGCCCATGCTAACTTACTAGAAACAATGTTACACTATATTAGCACATCTACAGTTTGCCTCTCTATACATCTATATCTAGTAAATTATTCTTGGCAAGCACATCAAACAGCTTGTAATGATTAAATATTATTTGACAGCAGTACAGCCAAATGTCAATTTTAATAAAGAAAAAAAAAAAGAAACTGAATGAACAGTGAATGAATACTTTAGTGTGCATCATAAATATTAAATACTACCTTAAGAATGATCTCAATGGTGAAGAGTCCAGTAAACACATGATCTGCATAGCCCAGGACCTGAAAATAAATACAACACTGTATTTAAAATGGACTTCTCTACCCCTGCCCAACATGCAAAGGCTTTCTGAATGAACAGAGACCAAAGGTGTTACACTGTTTTATTTGCCAAGACAAAGTTCTGACTGAACCAAGATTCTTTAACATTTCAAAAAGCAAAGCTGAATGAATTCAGAAATGCTCATGACTCTCTTAAGGCCACAGTATACCCGCTGTAATGGTCGCTTCGCTCACCGCCGCAAGCGCTTTTAACAGAAACCCGTATTTACACCCGCCGTTACGGCGCAGGAAGTTGCTGCAGTATTCTCCTGAACAATAGGTGTCGCCACTCAGACAGTATCGCCACATAAGCACTGATATAGGAGGAGAAGAAATCAAAACCGGACCTTTTCAAACTGTGTATCTGTATGTCTCTGAGCTCCTGTGCTGGAATATTATTGAAATGGTGCTAAAAACCGACATGGCCGTACACTCTAGTCCTCAACCCAGCTGCGGTGGCTGTGGCATAATGTGACAATTTACAAAAACCGAGAGATGTACGACAAGCTGATGCGCCACCACCGACACAAGCCTCAGGTCGAGCATAAACACACCATTAGAAGGCACTTTTTTAGGTTCATAGTCTGTGCATAAAAGATGGCTATAGCTACTGGGTCTGAAAAGATGGCGAACTCCATTGTATAGAAGTATATGTTTATATACAAGATTAAAAAAAAACAAGATAGAAACAGTCAAAATGCTCATCTAGAGGCTTCAGAACATCAGTCTACAAACCAATTGATGACACCACAGTGGCTATCTCCACTGCATATATACAGTCTATTTGTGCCTCATTAGCAGAAGTACTCTTGAAGATCTAAACTTGTGATGAAAAAAAAGTGATGAATGTGTGCTTCTTTTTGGGAAAAAGCAGGACTTACAATCAACTGTAGCATAAACTAATGACTCCACAACTTGCTGAAATAATAATAATGTTCAGGTCCAAATGAACTAAATTAGAAATGCTGGAAAATCTGTAAAAACAGGTTGTTTTATTTCATTACTGTTTCAGACTAAGGTTTATTGGTTTAAGCTAATATAATATATAATAGGATCCTATACCAAAGCCAGGGAAAATATAATAAAACAGATCTTTATTGGCCTCTGAGGAATATGTCTCACTGACTGACACAGGAAACAGTGTACAAAGACAGATACAGCACACATGGTGTTTACGTTAGACTACAGCTCCATTATAGTCATAAACACCACATTAATTTACGAACAACGGGCTGATGTCGCACAGCGAGGACAATTGCAGATATATCCTTCATATACTGCAAAGAAACTGAACATGTTGCGGTTTCACAGCTCGCCTTGAGGCTAAATATGAAGTCTCTGCTGCTGCATACGAATTCAAAGACAGAACTTCTTACACATTGTCAAAACAGACTGTGCAAACACTAAAACAGTAAATACATTCAATTCTTGATTAAATGTTGACATTTAGCAAAACAAACACAAAAAAACACCCTCATAAATATATTTTCCTACTGTATGTGTACAAAATGATACAGTAACTACTCATTTTTCTTTTTGGCTAATAAAATAGTTTAAAAGAGAGCAAAGCTTAAGAGGCGTTTCATATCTTCTTAACATGAATTTAATAACAGTTACAGTACTCGACATGAAATCTCATTAAGTGTAACGGGCCACTCACAATAAGCTTTGGTTCCTCTATAGCTATAATCCATTTAGGTCAAAATGAGTGTGCGTGTGGGCATCTAATTATGGCTACTGTGCCTTACTGTACATCCGGCATTGTATGTCTGTATTTACTGTATTTATACTGTTATATATGTTTTGTTTTTTTTAATGTTTACAGGCGGCTGTGACTCAGGCAGTAGAGCTGGTCGTCCAGTAATCGTAAGGTCGGTAGATATACTGTCAAAATACTGCCGGGTATACTGAACCCTGATTTGCCCCAGATTAATTAACTGAAGTGTGAGAGTGTGTGTGAATATTAGATAAAAGTGCTTAAATATAGATAAAAGCACTCATAAATGCGCTCAAATCGAGTAGGCAGGCGTTATATCACTTATACCAATCCATTTACCAATTGTGTATGCTACCTTATTTCTGAAAGAGTCATTTTTGACAGGGTCTTCTGCCGCTAGACTGATGCTGCTGAGCAGGATGAAGAACAGGATGAGGTTGGTGAAGATGTTGTGGTTGACGACCTTATGGCAGAGAACCCTGAACCTACAAAACAAAGTGCAAGAGAGAAAGAAAGCAAAATGTTTACATCTAGTCTCTTTAAAGGAAAAGGATGCCAAAACGAATACAGCAGAAGCTGACTGAAATATTGGGCGGAGAAAATGAAGTTTCAGAGGAAGATTACTTGTTGGTGTGGCTGAAGATAAAGAAAGCTCGGGCCTCAGGCATGGGGATAGCCTTCTCCTTCAGCTGAATGTCAGAGAGGGGCCGTGGCCTCGGGCCCACAGGCATCTCTGGCTCATCATCGTCGTCATCTCCTGATGGGAAGGAAGAAGTTCAGAGAGAATGGGAAAGAGGAGAGTAAGATAAAGAAGGAAAAGGGGAAGAAGGAATATGAGGGGAAAAGGTGGAAATAAGTGCAATGTTAGCGATACTAACTTTTTTATATAATAACAAAGACAAAATTCTCAATGAAACCACCTCTTACTTTATACCTATAAGAACACATAATATTTATGGCTGTGGTGTGTGTTACCTATATAATCATTGGCAGGATATGGATTCTTCTCTTCGCTCTCATCCCCACAGCAGTCATCCATGTTAATCTGAAAAGGAGAAGTATGAGATTTCTTTCATTTTTTTCTCACTCCTTTGAACACACACACACATTCTTACTGAGTCTTTGTGTGTTTCTGTGTACCTTTGTAGCAGTGTTGGTCTCCCCATCAGAAGTAATGGACTTCAGCTCTATTTTCTCCTTCTTCTCTTCCTCCAGAGGCGGCTTCTCATTTTCATGACGCTTCTCTGGACTGCCAAGCCTGGAGAAGGAGAGAGAACAAGAAGATCCTCAACTCTAGCATCTTCCCTTCTCCATACATAAATGAACATCAGAGGGACAACATAAAGACATGCAATCATAGGGTGTATTTTCTTAGCTGTGAGGAAAATTACTATTTTCTATTGCACCTTTTCCATAGATCAATACAGATTGCAACTAAGCAGAATACATTTTTATGATTTGTGCTAAAGAACACTTTCTTTCTCAGCTGCACTATAAACTCAACTTTGATCTTTGCTGGGAATTAACCTTTGCAAAAACTAATAAACTGTTGTAGAGAAAAGCCAAATGATATGTTTGCATTCTACCTATGAAAGACAATTTTAGTGGTTTAATTCAAGCTTTAGTGTCAGCATCCTTATTCACCTTGAGGAAATAATAGGCTATCCAAGATGCTGCAAGCTAAAGTTATCCCTGGGTGCTGTTTCGATTGGCCAGGTCTCAACATCTTCTCTCTCTATCCCTTTACAATTTTTTGTCTGGCTGCCTCCGTTCAGTTTTCTGCTTTACCTGGCCAGTTTTTTCCTCTCCTTCTCCTCCTCTTCCTCTTTCTGGGCTGATGTCAGGCTCTCTGCGTCTGCCAGATTGTCTACAGCAATGGCCAAGAAGACATTCAGCAGGATATCTGTTCAGAGGGGTGATGTTAAGGATGTTGCTGACCCATCAGATCACAAACAAAGCTGGCTATAAACACGTGGCAACCACTGGGGCTAAAAAAAAAGGAAGCCGAAACCTACAGTTCCTATAATGGCCACTTGAGGCTTGGCTTAAAAAGTGAGTTACTGTAGATGGACTGTTCTGTTGAAGTGATCAGATAAACAGCATTCAAAACCATGTTTCAGTCTTCTAAATGCAGACTCCAAAGCCAAATGAATAATATTGCACTAGCTTTGGATTCAACAGGCTAAGCTGATAAATAGTAACCATTTAAAGATAACATCTCGTTATCTGAAAATCACATTTTTAACTACTCTGTACTTTTAAGTACAGAAGCTCAGTGGCCCGCACTAAAATCTTTTAGCTTTAGGGAAAGCATCTGTATGCAAAATGTGTTCTTTTCTCCTGCAACTGCATCTTAACAAGGGGTTAGATATCAGATGTGACTCAGTGATTCAAATCACAATCAGCAACAACAGTATCCATTTGATGACAGGATTTAAGATCGTCAGAAAACAAATTTGACTGTCAGTTACTGAATCTGACTCACCATGTTTTTATTTTGCAAGTCTACATGTATAAGAATCAGGCCCGCATGACCTGGGCTACTGGTGTATGTATTCCATGTATTTATATTTACAGAGCACCAACATCTAAAAGGCCTTGACATTATAATTGAAAGACTCTGCAACAATCTAGAACAACCAAAATTCGCTATGAGCAAGTGCTTTGACAACGGGGCTCTCCTGTTGTGGTAGGATACAGTTTCCACAGATGAAGAGGATGATGAAGTAGATGCAAACTAGCATGCCAGGAAAAGCTGGACCACCGTACGCCATGATACCATCATACATCACAGAGTTCCAGTCCTCTCCGGTTAGGATCTGTAGAGACAGGAAAAAACAAATGGATTAAAGCTCCTCTGCGTAAACAAAATCTTATAAAAATCTATTTTCATTTAAAAGAAGCCTCACCCTAGTGATAGTATCAGATTAAATTTAATTAAGGAACATTATAAAAGTTACACTTTTTGTATCATTCAAGGACAAATTTAAGGTGACAATGGAGGCCGGACACACTCCACGAGAAAAAGTGTAGAATGATTACCTGAAACACAGTGAGCAGAGACTGGGGGAAGTTGTCAAACGTGCTTCGTCGGGTCTCGTCAAAGTTGAATTTTCCCCCAAACAGCTGCATGCCCAGCAGGGAGAAGATGATGATGAAGAGGAAGAGCAGGAGCAGCAGGGAAGCGATGGAGCGAACAGAGTTCAGCAGGGATGCCACCAGGTTGGACAAAGAGTTCCAATATCTAAAGGAAGAGAAATTTAGTTGAAATGGTAAAGTCTTGTTATCATTTTTCCAATTGTTTGAAGTTTTGATTCTTATTTGGTAGGTTGACTGTTGGATTTCTATTTTGATTTCTTTATAATTTAGTAGTGACTAGAAGGGAGTCTGATAGTTTCTGTTTTCAGTTTAACAGTGCTGCTGGAGTTTCCTGCTAAGAAGTTTATGTTTTGCCATCCTGGATTCATGATTTACTGTTTTAGTTGCAAGATTGAACTTTTCAGTGTTTCTCTAATTGTTTTTTTCCCCTCTGTCCTGTGTTTCTGTTTTATGTGTTTGCCTTCCAGAGTTCCTTTGTCTCTCTCTTCATGTTAATGTGACCGTCGTATTACTGTGTTAGTACTTTGGTTACTTCCTTTAGTTTTTTTAATTTTCAAGGTTTTTTTTGTGTCTTGTGAATGTTTTGCTTCCTATCTGTCTCTCCCTGATTATCTTGATTGTCTTTACCTGTGTGCGGGTGTGTTACCCTCCTGTTGGTCATTTCCTAATTAGCCCTTTGTGTATAAATAGTCCAGTCTTTGTCACAGTGTGTTCTCTGTGTGTAGCCTATGCATGTTGTTGTAGTGCTGTTTTTTTTTCTTAGACCTTGTTCAATTGTACTCCTGTTTACATATATTGAAAGATAATAACAAAAAGCAAAGTTTTCAGTAGTAAGGTTTCTTTCTGGAATCCTGTATTTGGGTCCTCACCCATATGCTTCCCAGACCCTGACACGTCTAAAAAGGCAATATACAATTGCTGGACACTGTATTGGGTACACCTGTTAAACTGATTAATGCAGTGACTTAAGTGACTCTGAACGTGGCATGGTTGTTGGTGTCAGGCTGGTCTGATGAGCTTTGATTTATGCTGCGACACTCAGATGTTCGAGTCAGCATTTGGCATAAACAACATGAAAGCATAGATCCATCCTTCCTTGAATCCAGTCCAATACCTGACTGTTGTTGCTGTGCATCTCTTTATGACCATAGTGTCTTCTGATGACTGCTTCTAGCAGAAAAAGGCGCCATGTCACAAAGCTTAAATCATCTTTCCTAATCTTGACAATAAGTTCACTGTACTCAAATAGCCTCAAAAGTCACTAAAGCTCAATCCAATAGGGCTCGTTTGGGATTTGGTGGATGGAATGTGTAGCTGACTAATGCTATCGTGTCAATATGGACCAAAATCTGTGAGGAATGTTTCCAGCACAGCGCTGAATCTATGCTTTGAAGAATTATAGCAGTTCTCAAGGGAAAACAGGATACAACCCATTATAAGTGAGGTGTACCTAATGAAGTGGTCAATGAGTGTATGTAAACTAGTCACAAATTGAAATTCTCACCAAATGATCACTGTGGCAAAATAAAATCCCAAAACCGATTATTCAGGTTAGACATTTTTAAACACCATGGATATTATGTGACATATAGTGAAAACCTCACATAAACATTAATCTCATGGAAATCCAAGTTTGTTTGTTTTCTTTAGTAATTGCATCACAGACTTATTGTAACCTGTTAGTTCTTCATCCTCTGTTTCCTCTTTGCTGAATGCAACATTAAGGCTCCACCGGTATACAAACGCTGCAAAAAGCTGTTACTTTATGTTCAGTATAGCATTAGGTATCTGTGTGAGTATCTTGCCTGTTGGAGGACTGAAGGAATAACTTCTGCTTATTAAATGCATATGCTTTAAGGTCTGCACTAACCTGGTTATTTTGAAAATTCGGAGTAAGCGTACACAACGTAACACAGAGATGCCAAGAGGAGACATGATTTTTGTTTCCACCAGAATGGTTTCAAGGATCCCTCCACATACTACGAAGCTGTCGAACCGATTGAAGAGTGAAACAAAGTAGGCCTGTGAGGAGCAAAGTGCAGAAGTTAAAGGTAGAAAAAAGGGTAGAATGTGGTCAGTGTTAACGCAAAACAGTGATACAGTGTCCTACCTGCAGGCCCAGACTGTACATCTTCAACAGCATCTCACCAGTAAAGAGTGCTAGCAAAACCTTATTGGCTATGTCTGGGGATGGAAATAAAGGGGGAGTCAAATAAGTGTGGGATGAAAATATAATGCCAAAGAAAGTAATTGCACAGAGGTCAATAATTAAGCCCAGATCAGACATATTACTGTTTTGTGTGCATGTGTGTGGGTTGAGCAATGTACCTTGTACATCAGTTAGCCACTGAGGCTGCTGGTGATGTTCAGAGGCAATGGTCAGAGTATTGAGGAAAACCAGGAAAATGACCAGCCAATAGAAAACTTGTGATTTGACTGCTGCCCGGCATTTCCTTCGACACAGCCTGTTCCACCTCCGGGAGTAGCGGCTGAGAAGGAAGAAGCAGAGATATAAGTTGGGGTAAGGTGGTAGAGAATGTAGGAGGTAGGAGGATGGGACAGAGAAAGGTGGGAAAAAAGAAAGATGAAGGAAGAGAAAAGGGTCCACAAGCAATAAGATAAACCAAGAAAAAGAAAAGAAACAAGCGAAAGGTGAAAAACAAATAGAGGAAGTGGAAGAAGGAGAAGAAAGAGTCAATTAGGTTTTCTACAAAATAGTGATGACATCACGCCTCGGTCTGTGGTCCAGACAGGGTTAGTCATCCTCAAAGGCGTTTCACAGAAAGGAGAAACCAGTACAAAGAGCTGTGCTGGAGCATGAGATATACACCGTTTGAGAAAGAAAAAGAACAATTGCGGTCCCAAAATGATCGAAGGGGCAAATTTAAAGTGAAATATGTTGTATTGTGACTCACAACACAAAGGAAAACAATGCTTTAAAAAGAGAAGTGGCTCATTTTATCATGCCAGCCCTTTTATTTGTGATTTAGTGATTTTAATATCTTGCTCTATGCTGCGGTCAGGTCTTTTGCACCTTGAATGCTCTCTCATGTTGGAAATTAAAGTCATTGTTTCTGATAATTGCTAGCTTTAAACCCTCCAGTCACATCTGTTTGAAAAACTCCACTCAAAGGGTGTTTCGACACTCATATACTGAGCTCAGCCTTCGACACCATCTCTCACTCTGTCCTTCTAAACAGACTTTCCTCTCTTGGCATCTCTGACACACCCCTAGCCTGGTTTCAATCATATCTCCTTGACCGCTCCCAGTTTATTCAACTGAAATCATTCCGCTCTTGTCTATTCCCAGTCACTTCTGGTGTACCCCAAGGTTCAGTCTTAGGCCCTCTTCTCTTCATAATTTACATCCTCCCTCTTGGTACCATTTTCCACAAATTTGATCTTCACTTTCACAGTTTTGCTGATGACACCCAGTTATATCTCTCCTGCAGGCCTGATTCCTCCCTCCCACCTTCTTCCCTTACAGAATGTCTATCCGAATTAAAATCCTGGTTCAGCTCTAATTTTCTAAAGCTCAATCAGGATAAAACTGAAATCCTCCTTATTGGCACCAAATCCAACCTTCTGAAGGCGAACCATTTCTCACTCACTATTGATAACGCCACAGTTTTCCCTTCTTCTCAGGTTAAGAGCCTTGGTGTCATCCTAGACAGTTCACTTTCCTATAAATGTCACATCAATAATCTCTCCCGTTCTG
>VUQG01012466.1:2463-15150 GCA_015106755.1 Etia nguti
CTGAGGGCTGAGACACTGGGCTTTTTGGAAAACCTACAATTTACTCGAGAATATCTAAAAGGCACGTAGGGCTGAGCTGAATGACGCTGCGTTAACCTCGACTTTGACATGTCGTGGGGAAGAGGGTGTGTACTGACAAAGAGAGAGCTTATATATCTCACATGTTTGCACTGCTGTTCCGTTCCCCTCGGCATTTCAAACTGAAGGAACTTTCAAAAGTGTTTTTCAGCATCAGAAGGTTTTTGGGGTTAAGATTTTTCATTTATTTATTTATGCAAAGTCACAATTAGTTGGCAATTGATGTCATTACTCTACTCAAATGACCTCCACAGTCACCAGATCTCAGTCCAACAGACTGTCTTTTGGATTTGGTGGAATGGGAGATTCGCATCATGGATGTGCAGCTGACAAATCTGCTGCAACTGTGTGACGCTATCATATCAATGTGGACCAAAATCTCTGAGAAATGTTTCCAGCATTTTATGGAATCTGTGCCTTGTAGAATTGAGGCAGTTCAGAAGCCTAAAGCGAGTACAACTAGTAAATGAAGTGGTCCCTCGAGTGGACATCTGGTACTTACACACAGCAAGTGTATATGCTACAGTTTTTAAATAATACAAATAATTTGCTCGGTTTATAAACATGCAAAAAATAAAAAGAAAGGTTAACAGAAAAATTACAAGTTGAAAAGAGGATCAAATATTTAAATCTTTGATAGTGGAAAGATTTTGGTGAGCTGCAGGCACACATATTTTTAAAGGTGTAGTCATTAGTCATCCTCATTTGAGATGTAATTCTTTCTGGGTATTTCAAATATAATAAAAAAATTGATTTGAAAACTCACCACGACCCTGTGCTGTGAAGATAAATTTTAACTCGTCTGGCTGCAAAGCTTTGAAGGCGCTGGAGGTGATTTATTGAAGACTGACATACTGAATGTGAAAAGCATGTTACAAAAATCTGGGCATGGGTGAATTTAACAGGGTCACCGAGGATCCAATTTTAACAAGCTTTCTGAGATTAATGGCAGATGAGATTTTTTTGTTGCGTGAAAGTGTCAATTTCTTGTTCTTCAGCTCACTAAGATTTACTGGATTAAAAAAAATGATAATAATAAGAAACCTTTAATAATGCAAATGTGTTCATGGATCAGAACAAACGTTCGCATACTCACTACCCAGAGAATGATGTCATTTGTAAACCATGGAGCCTGTAATTAAAATGTAATTTTTGCAAATAATTATCTTTTGATGACATGAAAAAAGTCATTAAGTTTGCTGAAATCGTTTGGATTAAAACAATATTTCAACTGGGAAAATTAACTTTAGAGTTAATAGTCCAAGCAAACCTTATAAAAAAAAACACCCTGAAACACTCGAAAGTGAAATAAGGTCAAACTTATTGTGTGCAAGGTAGCTGAATATCAAATATAAGCAGAAGCGAGTATTTTAAATATTATGTTTAACAACATCCGGTCTGAAATGAACGCTGGCTGATTGAAAATTTCGAATTTTTTCAAGCTGTTTTTTTTTTTTTTTTTACGGCTTTAGGGGAAAGACGGGTAAGGAGCTGTGTCTGTAATTATTGTGAAGCTGTTGATCTTGGTACTGGTTTCTTTAAAAATGGATGAAAACTTGTCTGTGTAAAACACTCAGGATACAGAACCTGAGGTAAGAGAGCACATCGATAATCATATGCAGGACTTGAGCCACTGCTCTTTTTAAAAAATGAGTTGGCAAAACATCCACAGGGTTTCCTTTTTCTAACCATCTTGGTAAGAAGTAGCAGATGATTTAGGTATGCATACAAAGTATTCACTCATCTATCCAAACCATCGACTTCAAGTGTTCCAATCACTTCACATGGCCACAAATGTATAAAATGAAGTACCTAGGCATGCAGACAGCTTCTACAAACATCAGTGAATTCTAGTGTGGTACCATGACAGGATGCCACCTTGGAAGCGATTGGAAATGATAGCAACTCAGCCATGAGAGGTAGGTCATGTAAAATCGCCAATTTTCTGCAGAGTCAGTGGCTACAGACCTCCAAACTTCATGTGGCCTTCGGATTAGCTCAAGAACAGTGTGTAGAAAGCTTGATAGAATGGGTTTCCATGGCGGAGCAGCTGCATCCAAGCCTAACATCACCAAGGTAAAGTTCTCGATGCAGTGGTGTAAAGCATCGCCTGCACTGAACTCTAGCTTAGTGGAGATGTGTTCTCTGGCATGACAAATCACGCTTCTCCATCTGGCAATTCAATGGACCAGTGTGAGTTTGGTGGTTGCCAGGAGAACAGTACGAGTCTGAATACATTGTGCCAAGTGGAAAGTTTGGTACGGGGATTATGGTATTGGGCTTTTTTTCAGGATTTTGGGTGGGCCCTTAGTTACACTAAAAGGAAGTCTTAATGCTTCAACATACCAAGACATTTTGGAAAACAGCTAGGGGATGGCCCCTTCCTGTTCCAAATGACTGCGCACCAGTGCACAAAGTGAGGTGCATAAAGACATGGATGAGAAAGTTTGGTTTGGAAGAACTTGACTGGCCTGCACAGAGTCCTGACCTCAACTCAAGAGAACACCTTTGGAATGACTTAGAACAGAGACTGTGAGCCAGGCCTCCTCATCCAAAATCAGTTTCTTACCTCACAAATGTGTTTCTGGAAGAAGGGTCAAAAGTTCCCATAAACACACTCCTAACCCTCTAAGAAGAATTTAAGCTGTTATAGCTGCAAAGGGTGGGCAGAAATCATATTAAACCCTATGAATTAGGAATGGGATGCCACTCAAGTTCATGTGCATGTAAAGGCAGATGAGTGAATATTTTTGGTAATATAGTGCATAACAAACATATATATTATCTATATGTATTTTCCCACACATATAATCTTCACTTATCAAATTCAGGGTTGTGGGGGTACCTGGACCAGTCACCATTGTGTTACAGGGCTAACACACAGACACAGACAGCCAATTACTTTAAGATTCACAACTGGGGCCAATTAAGAATCCTCAATTAACTTAAATGGTCTTGGATAAGGAAAGCAATCATTGGCAGGAATCCGGTCAGCAAACCTTACGGAATCAGGATGCTGATTGAAAGCCTTTTGTTCAGATAGCTTTTTGGGGCTTTTTGCTTCACCTTTAAGTCTGGTCATCCAGAACAGATAAATATGTTTACTTCTAGCTGCAGACTAGATAGAAAATAGTTGGTCCAGCTGTATCCAGATGGGTCACCAGAAGTGGAAAATTAGAATTTATGGATTTTTGCCTCAACTGAGATAGTAGGAACAATTGTTATCCAGGCCCTTCAGAAAGCATACCAGTGCATACAGCACTGCTCAGCTCTATGCGGCACTCTGTTTTCTACGCTAAGCTATGTAAAATACACCTCAAGTAGTGTGTTTTCATGGATACTGAAGCATAGTGAGATAGATAGTGCTGGGAAGAAGAAGAAATGCATTTTCTGGTACTCTAGGGTTCCCCAGTAGAGCATAACTGACCCAGTCATGTTATCTTGAGATGTCATTTAGATAACAAAGATCATCAAAAAACAAAGCAGCAGTGGTCTAGTCTTACATGTCCTTAGTTAAATATGAACACATGTTTGCATGGGGGGCATTATTAAAAACAATCAGTCAATCAGACAGCAGCTCAAGCTGTCACTATACCACTACCAGCCTTTAGCCATTTGTATGTCTGCAGAGCCCCTGATATTGAATGAGGACATGGCACAGTCACAGAAAATAGTTAGGCTTTAATATGCAGCAGCGGTAGAAACTTTTTCCCCCCGAAGGCATTAGATTTCAGTTTGCCACATCCTGTAGTTCAATAGTGTGGTCTAAATGGAAACAGAGATGAGAAGAGGCTTTTTATTTAATTCGAGAGAAAGTTTCGCAGGGTGAAGCCAGACCAGCACACTTTTATGGTCAAGGTTTATTTTAGCTCTTCTTCTTTGCTCATACATCAACTTTCACTGAATCCCAAACAGGTTTATATTCACTTGGGTGGCCATGTCCTGGAATCCAGCCAAACTCCAAACTGTGATTTCATTTTGGTACATCTGAAGCCAGAGAGCAGCTAATAAAAAAAATAAAACAGAACCTGGGTTGTGACCACTTATCATTAAACTTTATTCAAGGACACAGGTCCAGTGTAATCAAGTCTTTTTTTTCCATAAAACTTTGTCAAAAAGAATCTTGACAGTAAAAACAGCCCAAACTATCACCAGTGACTCAAAACAAGTTAACCATCCGTTTAAATAAAAAACAAAATTAATGGAACATTTTAAATGCTGTGCAGTATAAGATTAAACTGTAATGGACTTTTTGGAGTTAACCCCTTTATCTGGTGATGTCTCACTATTGTGGTACCCCTGAAAATGGTCTCAGAGGACCCTTTAGGTGTATGATGACCTGACTGTCTGGGTGTTTGGCTTCTATCAGAGGCTCAAGGACAGTCTAGCTGCTTCCTGATAGTGCAGAGACACTGTGTATCCTTATCTGGAGCACTGACGTAAGGAAGGCAAATATGAAACTCTATGTGAGATTAGAACTTCAGAATAGGATGAGCTGTGGGATAGGATGTGTTCACCCACAGACACCTTAAGATTTTCTTTATGATATAATCAAATGTTTAGTAATTGATTTTTAAGACTGGATGAAGCAAAAATGAAAATTCTCTGACATCCCATTTCCATCTAATGTACACAAACTTTCATTTTTGTACACTTTATGTTGTATAATAAACACAGTAATAGAGAATTCCAGCCAGTCCTTTTGAGAAAGCACTTGGAAAGAATAGGAAGGAAAAAACATGCCCTTTAACAGAGAAAAACCTTCAGCAGGAGCGGGCTCAGCGAGGGCGGCCATCTGCCACAGCCAGTTGGGAAGAGAGAAAACAGGAGAGGAAGGACCAGCATGGAGAGGAAACAGAGAACATACAGTTTAACATGAACTCTCAGACTGTTCGTGATGGAAGTATCCAGTGATCAGGAACATGCAGGTCATGAGCTAGAGGTACCTACAGAACAGTACAGAGAGAGACAACAGGAAGGACAAAGTGGAGACTACTCATTATGAGAGGTCTCCCATCACCCCGGGCATACAGCAGCATAACTAAAGAATAGCACAGGGTCCACGATGCAGACTTTTATTTACAGGCTGTGATCCAGCCTTAAGTTTTATCCAAAAGACTGAAGACAGAGCTAAAAAGCAGATTAGAGTGTATGCCCCCTGAAACCAATCCTGGGAGCTGGTTCCACAGAAGAGTCAGAATCGTACTCTTAGAAACTCACAGAAGTCTCAGAGTCTCCACTCTGAGAGAGCGATGCTACATTCGGATAATACAGTACTACAAAAGACTTTCAGATCTTCTAGAGTTTGGTCATTTTGTAAGTGAGGAGAAGGATTTAAAATTCAAAGCCAAGGGAGGAAAGATTCTATTATTGAAAAAAATAAATGAATTCAATCCAGCCAATAAAACGGTTTCCCAAGTCTAAAACAATCCTGCATCTGAAGCCCAAAATGGAAAAAAAGAAACCGGAGGATCAAGACTGAAGACCACTGATCCAGACACTTACCGACTCTTGCCCTCAGAGTCCTCTCTCTCTCTTTCCTTTCTCACAACCTGTAATCCAGTGATCAGTTGTCCAGGCAACTGCACTGGCCACAGTTCCAGCACGTGCTCAGTGATGCCCGGTCAGGATGAAAGTACCTGGAGGGGGCAATGCAAATCACCCTTTGCCCCCTACTGAAGACTAGCATAGAAATCCCGGCAGTAAATCTGCCCCCGGGGTTGCTGTTTTTTTTCCCTCCAGAGTGGTACAACGCCTGTGTGCGTGATTAGTGCTCAGGTGTGAAAGATCTCAGTCTCACATAAATAAATGAAAGCAGTTTCAGAGCTGCTATTTCTTTAACAGAAAAACAGACTTTGGTAAAGTGGTTACAAGGTAAGTGGATGAATTATTTTTGATCAAATAATTTTTTTTAAAGGATATCTATATATATATGTATTTTTTTTTAAGAGGCTGAAGCCACCTAACTTCACAACTTTACAGGTCACACGTTAGCTGTAGAAGGCAGAAAAAGTCATTTAGGGATTAACATCTGAGCATGGAGGAAGATGTCACCATGCTGGAATGTGAAAAGTTGTGAGTGTGTGTGAATGTGCACATCCAGTACTTTGCCCACGCTGTGACAGCACAATCATGTGCTGCAGGAATCAAAAATACTGCACATTGTCCTTTTCCTACATGGCATCAACAATGCTCATCTGGCTCCCTGCTGTTGAGGTATTAGCTCATAACCTTGTGCGCTGAAGCTCTCAAGCTCTTCCATAATCTCTCCTGCAAACTTTGTGTGAACTCCGGTGCACATGATACCTTTATTCAAGAGTCAATAGGAAGTGGAACAAAAGCACAAAGCAGATATTCTGAAGTGTTTTTGTGAGAAAAACTAACAAATAAATGCTCGATATTCAGAAAGATTTCTTTGCATGTATGATTTTTCTGCCAGAAAGCTATATTCCGCATTAGCCAGCAATACTCTAGCCTCTCTCGGCTTGGATCTTGTTATATTAAAGTATATGAATGTGGTAAATGTAGCAGGGAAATCAAGACAACATATGGACCAGTCACTTACTCTGACACTGGCGAAGTCTGAGTATATCCAAGGGCACATCTCTGACGGTCCCGTAATCAGAAGTGCAGGCATAAAGAGGTATTGTAATGACACATGCCTGCCTCTTTTTAAATATAGGTTTGATTTGAAAGAAAATGACAGTGTAGTCAGTTTTGGTCACTTTGGCAATGGCACCAGCCTTCTCCCGCGACAATAGAAAATGAAAGTGTTCCTTTCCTACTGGGTTTCCACTTTCCTGTGTCAATTTTTCTCCCCGTCATTTTCTCTCATCCCATCTCTGTGTCAGCCTCTCCTCATAGTCTGTGTCTGTTTCAAGCATCCGTTTGTCTGTCTGAATCCTCTCTGGCTGCGACAGCGAGGACGTCTGCTTTTTGGTTCTCAAACAAAAACAGATGCACGGTGCTTGATAGAAATTATGAACTCTCGTCAACAAACACTATGTTCCATTTTCCACTCGTGGGTGGTTAGAGTACATTTCTCGCCCCCCAAAAAAGAAAAGTGACAAAAAAGGAAACAAAAAAGTCTGTCGCACGGCAAGGACTGAATTATAGTTTTGCAGTTAAACATGAAGGGGAGGTATAATTTGGCAATTTGCTGTTCTGTGGAGCTGGGTTGGCAGATGAGCACCATAAGTGTTTTTTTTTAATCTACGTGCGCAGAGGAATACATGATGTGTGATGCTTAACTACAAGAAGAGAGAGTGAATATTTGGAGTTTTTAAATGGTTTGCCTGTACAACCCACAGAACACACACGTTAAAGAAAACCCTATAGGGCATCTTCTCTATAGACTTGTAATTTAGTTTAACTATTCCAGGGTTGCAAATGCACCTGATGTTACTTTGAAATGAACCTGATGAGTTCAGCTTCCATGGCGACTTCGGCCTCCTCAGCAGAATGGGAGCTGACACCTGTGTCGGGGGTTCGCACTCTTTGCAAACTCGACTCACACAGATTTAATTTGTGTCACTCTGTGAATACTTTTTCTTCTGCGCTGTTCCATCACTGTGTAGCAGACCTTTAAATACTCGTCCTGACCTCAAATAGCCCAACAGCCACCGAGATAATCCTGCAGCTTCACAGCGGAGAAAAGAAACAGTGCAGAAAAATCCGCCTAGAGAGAGTGACTGTTGGAAAATTCTCACTGACTTCTTAGTTCTTATTTATCTTCATGACAGTGGGTCCGGAGAAGGGGATGACAGGGAGGGAGAGCGGCATGGTGCGTTGGCTCTGCGTGTTAAGGAGAGGCTGTGATCATCGCCGGCCGCAGAGATACAACAGTGACGGGAAGCGACGATGAGGCCCGAGACAAGAGCTGCGCTGGTAATGCGTGTCACATCGATGAGGCCTCTCAAAGAGAATTCAGGAATGAGATCAGCTACTTCCTACTTCCTGTCTCCCGGTGTCTTAGCTGGGGGCTCTGATTTCCAATTTTTCACTGCCATCATTTATTTGGTCTTCCTCTCCCTCTTTAGTCGTCTTTTCAGCCTCTCTTTCTGCTGGACTATTCTTTCCTCTACTCCTTGTTCTACAGTAGACACTATTCATCTTTCACTCCTGGCTATGTCTCTTTAATTTCTTATTCTTTTCCAACTCTGTACAATTCAAAGCTATGCTTCAACCTTTTTCTTGCAAAGGAAATGAAGGTAGGATTATTCAAGTCCCCTACCCTGCAAGGCCCCTTTAAAACCTAGGGCTAGACTGAATAAGCAGAACATTGCTAAACCTACCAGAAAGGCAGGTTATATTGGTTGTGTTAAAGAATAACTGTTGTATAACTTGTGAACAAGGCCTAGAGGTAAACTGACTGCTTTTAACCACTCAAATAGCTTTACAAGCCAAACCAAACTTACCTATTGACACTTTTAATTATTCATAGACTGCTTTCTGTCATGGTCCGCATGTGCAGCTGGGTGTGTTCCTGTGGGGGGGGCGGAGCCTCTGGGGGGAGCTGCCAGCCTCTCACCTGGGCAGCTCACCTGGAGCTAATCTGTGGCAATCAGCAGAGGGGTATTTATGACCAGCATCACCATCTCTTTGCTACCAGTTTGTCCACGCACCTATGTTGGTAACAGGCTCACTCTTGTCGCTGAAGAGCCATGTCCAACCACCCGACTCCACAGCTACAGCCCAACACCTCAAACAGGTGCTCAGTTGGAGTCATGTTTGTCAGCTAATATTGGTGCTAAGAATACAGCTTATTTCCTCTGATCCATAACAACTTCACTTAGACTTTGAAAAAGAACACAGCACCAGTTAGTTTACATAAGACTAATGTCACAGACAGAGATGCTCTACAAAGACAGCCTGCAACGTGTAGCCTGAATTTATTCATTTATTTTTACTTTGTGTTGAACTATAGACTAGCTGGCACTGGCTCTGTCTCTGTGTGTAATGTACTGCATGCAAATAGTTAACGTTCTTATTTGACTTCAAGCGCTTTTAAAATAACATTCATATATTCATACTCTCGATACATCAGATTGGCAACTTGGGGTTCATTTGGGGTTGAATTTGTATATCTGTTTGATGCTGAATGTACTCTTTGTATCATAAGTTACTTGTACCATGATGGTGAGGTGGTTTGCACTGTGTGGTACTCTCCTCCCACAGTCCAAAGACATGGGGTTAGGCTCAGTGTTGACACTAATTTGGCTGTATGGGTGGATCTGAGTATAAACGGTTGTCTGTGTTAACCCTGTGATCGACATGTCCAAGGTGTACCCCAGCATCCCCATAACTCTGGAGTGGAAAAGTGGAAGAAATGGATAGATGGTATAATGATAATGTGTACTCATTATTAATTGTAATTTCTCCATAGTTTTTCATAATTTTATTTCAATTTTTTATTAAAAAAATGGCAAATATTTTGAGTAAGCACTCATCTTGTACAGTCTATGCCATATAAAAAAATAAAAAGATGCAGACCCTTGGGAAATAATGGAGCAACGTCCTTCATTAGAGTTTTTTTTTTTTTTTTTTTAAACCTCAGCAAAGAAAGTAAACACAAAAGAAACTACATCCTACTTGTTACAGAAAAGTACACAAAGTACAACTGCAGCTTGTGTCTGTTTTTGTAAGATTATGCAAAATATAAAATTATGTAAAATGCATTTTATTTGCACAGACTTTTTTTGAGATTGAAGAGAAAAGATTATTCATGCATTCATCTTTTAATGTCAGTTGCAATGTTTTTGGCAGAGTAATCCAGGAGTATTTTATTTTATTTTTCTAAGAGGTCACATTTTTAACATTTATTGTTTTGTTTTGTTTTTTCAAAAATCGTAAACTTTGTATTGAGGAAGCAACAACATTTCAAGATATTGCAGTCTTGGTTCTCTCTATGTTCAGTAAAAGCTCTGAAGTCTACACCTGTGCTGGTGTTTCTGTGTCTACACTCCTTCGTGCCAGGCGGGTGGCAGCCTGGGTGGGCGACACCGAGCTGTCCAAAATCTCTGTGCAGCCCACTGAGCTCCACTGAGCTGCAGAGGAGCTTATAATGAAAGAAAACAGCTCTAATCATTACACACACCCTCACCCTCCACCCTTCCCTTTCCTCTGTGCTTCTTCCCGCCTCCTTCCTCTCATTAAAAAAAAGACAGCAACCCGGAATACTGATGCATTGTTAAGCTCTCTTAATTGAACTTCTTAGAATTTAGGCCACATTAAGAATTCTTCGGATTCTTAATGTGCCATCATTTAAATGCTTAGTCTGTGTTCTCTCAGCTGCTTAGTTCGAATTGCCCTCTGTGCTGTATTTATCTCAGCAACCTCCAGTGCACGTCCATTCAGCTTTTTGGTGGAAAGGGAGGAAGGGCTCTGGCAGATTTGTAATGTGCAGGCACGGAGGAAAAGGACATCGACTCTTAATACAACAGAGGGAACAAAAGCCTGAGCTTGGAGCCAGCTGGGAGTTTCATCATCAGCCAGGGGAGAGAAAGAGAGAGCAAGAGAGGGGGGGCAAAGTGGGAGAGCAAGAAAGAAACGAGGCAGTGGGAAAGAGCACAGAAGTGGAAAAAAAAAGTTATTGGACTAGACGGGCCCGGGTGACATCAATAGCATCCCAAGCAGGGCCACAAATTAGCCGGGCAAGAAGCAGCGCAGCATGAGATCCGACAGCTGGGGCCCCGTGCGCAATGCCACCAGGGGATTAGCGGGGGCTTCGGGATCTGACACAGAGGGGATGAGCGTCATGGGCAGAATAAAGAGCAACGTGGGGATTAGAGAGCTTCCAGACACTCCACCAACACTCATGAAGGGCTTAAAGGGCTATAGATATCATTAATGAATGGACAGTGAGAGAGACTAAGAGAAAGAAAGACAGAGGGGCTTGGGGGTGTTGTCTTTTTGATTTTATTCAGCCTCCACGTTGCCGCTCGGATTTTTAATGATCAGACGTTCCACACGCTTGCATTAAAAGTCAATGAGAAGAGGGCCGGAGAGGCAAACTGCTCTTGTGTTCATCATTCAACCTAACACAGAGCGCACCAGTCAGAGATGGCCAGCCTCTGACAGGGTATTGTATGTTCAATTCATGGAACCCTCTGATGTTAGGCCTGAATAATTCATCTGAAAATGCCAAACATAGATTTGAATATTTGCACGTCTCTGTGCGGACACGGTGGAAGAAAACAAGATCGTATTCATCACTGTGCGCATGTGGGTGAACTGTAGGTATCGAATTCTGCATTCAGGTGCTGGGTATGGGGTGATTTGAGGGGCCTCAAAGCTGCATGTTGTTTTATAAAAAGGAAATCACTGAATCGCTTTTCCCGTATAAACAGACCATGCCTTCAGATAGGTACAGCTCCACGAGCGTGTCTGCACAACCGCTGCAGGGATTTGACACCCAGATAACCTTTGTACTAGCAGCTCACAACAACGCCGAACATGAGACAAACCCATTAAGCTAATATGATCTTGGAAAATGCCATGCAGAAGAGAAAAGTCGGTAGGATATCATCACAATCTGTGAACTTCAGAATGTCCATGTGCGGGGCCTTTTCCATGATAATGACATTGCCTCTGAGGAAAAACAGGATATCTTGGACAGGAAGGCAGTGGGAGATAAGTCAGCCTGTTGTTTAGGAACATGGAGTTATCGTCCCCACCACCACCTCCTCGGAGCTCTGTGTGCAGCACTAATGGAGTCTTTATCATGAAAGAGTTAACTACTTATCAGTGGGTCTCTACCAAGGATCAAGGCACAACTGGATTTGCTGAAGGGGCAGAATGCACTTTGATGAACTTCAGTCAGAGTTTAAAGAGAGCGTATTTTCATCCACAGAGTCCTAAATCTCTCTGTTAGGTTTACCTCCATTTGTGGATGCAGGATGGGTGTCTTTGGAGAGAAAATGCAAGTCCATGATGTAAACGTCTTTGCCTGCCTCAGTGTGTGTGTGTGTGTGTGTGTGTGTGCGCGAGTGTGTGTCAGTCTGAGGTCATCAATTTGTCCACATTTGAGGATGAAAAAGCAATAGCTTGGTTCCTTCCTGACAGCATCAATGACTCTTCAGCCAGCTCGGTATGCCCAGATGATTCACATTCGACTTGTTTTTGAAATGAATTCCTGCCTCCCACTGGGCTCAAACCGTAACCCGCTCTCGCCTGCCTGCCTGTGCGTGAGGCGACAAACCTCGTCCTTGTGTACAGCCTTCTACCATTGTCCTAAGAAATCCTCTGAGATCCAGGAAGGTTGTGTTGGTGTGCCCCTGCTTTGTCTTGGCTCTGAATAAGCAAAGAGTGTATGATCAGTTGTAATATGCCCCAGGAACAGAGTACCTAACGCTCCGAGTGTGAAGTTGTATCAATTTACTGCACTTCTTGTACTCTGATTGATGTTACACAGAAGCGCCTTGTTACAATTACCATCCCTCTGCACTGTTGTCGCCACTGAACTGCGCATACTAGCGTTTGCAGTGACAGGTGCGTAGGAGAAAAGGACCGAGGCACGACTTCATTTACAAGAAGAAACTCTCATAGGTGAAAACATTGCAACATAGCAATAAAATACATTGTCGTGCAATCGCAATGATGGTAGCGTAG
>VUQG01012469.1:7438-26628 GCA_015106755.1 Etia nguti
GCATTGCATACATGAATAAGCCACACACCAAAGACACATCTGCACAATACAAACTTGGCTTTCTTACCAGAGAACTATGTCGCGCGCACACACACACACACACACACACACACACACACACAGTACCATTAAAACCTTTTTGCTTCAAGCAGCATTGCCTCCCTGTGACATCACTGTGCCCGCCAGCTTCAGCTTACTGACGTCAAGATTTGAAAGATGCACTTGTTCATTTCACAATTATTTCTTGTGAACGTCACTTTTTTCCTCCCTCCTTTTAATAATTTTTCTTCGAAGGCTAAACTAGCAGAGCTGTCAGATAAATGTGACCTATAAATGTCCAAAAGTAATCTTCAAAACTGTGGGCCAATGCTTTATCAAAGGAGGCGAATGTTGCAGGTTCACAACCTAACAAGAAATGCTAATCATAGTCACAGTCGTGCCAGCGGAAGCAGTCTTATTATTCCTTTAGAGATAGTGAACAAAAGATGAAATGTGTCAAATTTAGCAGTTCAACTGCTCATTCCATCACTTTCACTGTAAAATAAGGATAAAAATAAATGACTGAGGTTCTTATGATAAGACTCCTTTCATTATTATTATTATACTCCTGCAAAAATAGCACTTTTCCTTACTTGACAAGCCCTCTTTCAATAAAAGCGGAATACTGAGATTTTAAAACAATCCCTCTTGCTCTCTTTGCTCACACCATTCTAGGCATGGGCACTTGTATAAATATAGTTTTTGTCTTCTAAAAATATGACCATCTTTGATTACCTGTTGCCCTTCAAATTTCTATTTTTTTTCCCCCATTACAATCTTCTGAGTAAAAAGCTTTCACCCTTCTTTCTGGATCACTTTTCAGTTTACAGACAGAGAAACATGCAAAGAAAATAAAAAAAAAAACAGAGGCAGATGAGATATATTTCTATAAGACAGCACACAGTGAAACACTCGGGTGAGATTCTCTGGTCTCAAGAAAGGTGAGGTGAGGCTGAAGAATACTTGCAGGGTCATCAGTGGAAGATGCAAGAGGAGGAAGAACAGGTAGTGTTACTTTGTTTTAATAATGTATCTATTTTGAAATTTAGTTTCTTTCCCGAGGCTGGAATACAAGTTGTCAGGTTTGCATAGAGAAAAATGCCACCGACACTTACATTCAATATACCCGTCACTTCTGCTCCTGGAAATCTGTCCATCCAGCCATCTCTTCCTCCTCAGGCTGCACCGGTAACTCCCTGCCCTCCCCCCAAACCACCAGCACCTCAGGGAATGTATTTAATATGCAACAGTGGATGCGCTTACACACCTTAAAAAGACAAGGGGAGGCAGAGGGCAGTTAGGAGACAACTAAAGACCCTCTTATGCCCTCCCTTTCCTTGATTACCTCCATTATACAGTCAAAGCAAAAAAAATTTTAAGTTTTCAAGTCCTGGTTACATCAGGGCAACAACTGTTGACCCTAACAGTGTAGTATAGACAGTCAAGATGTGAGAGATCAGCGTGGGCCAAAAAGTGAGGAGGCAAGCGCAACTGGGGAATACTGGTATGTGCGTCACCAAACATTCAAAATAATGGTCCTCCATCCCCACCCACACCTGGTAGCGATTCACCTGAAGAGCCGCCCGACTCCATACCAGCACCACTGGCGGACTCCAATGAGGCAGGGTCGAAGGTTGGATCCGCCCCCAGGGCGTCTTCCTCTGTTTTGACACCGTCGGGAAGGAACGCAGAGTAGGCATCACTTTCCGCCATCAGTAGCTTTAGCTTGGGTATCCAGCTCTTACGGACCACACGTCGGGCGTTGGTGCACATATCGGCTGCAATGGCATTCATCTCGCTCTCTTTGAAGCTGGTTGCAAAGTTCTGGCAATAAACTGACAAAAAAAGGGAAAATAATTAGGCTGATCACAGTTTTACGATGTGAATGGAGACAAGAAGTAATTTCACGAGTGTACTGACAGATCTTTTTGTCTGTCTTCTACCCAAAACAGACAAAAGCATCACTTTCACCAATATTTTAATGACGACGGATTTATTCTAAGTACATGAACATACTACAGTATGATCTGATCTATTTGTGATGTTGGCAAACTGATGTAACTTTATCACACACTGAGAAACAAAAAAACTAAAAGGGGTGATAGATTTGTTAAGAAGTATATTTAGATAAATATGGGACTGACAGTATAAAAGTGAGTCAATTTTTTATGGATCTCCTGCAATGCTTAGGTACTGCTCTCATTTTAGATGGTTGCCAGGCAACATAACATATCACATATATCCCAATATTCAAGTTTTGTGGATATAAATTAGATGCTGGTGTCATAGAATGAAAAACAATACAATGTTGCAAGGAGTATAAATGCAGAAATGCTAAAAATCGATCATATTAATCCATTTGTAGGTGGCTCCTAGGCACCATGATGACATCACAACGGCTGATATAGATAAGATCCTTCAGGAACCTAAGACGTACCTGTGTGCCAGGTTTGGCTGCTGAACTCCTGAGTGTATAGGAGAAGTTCATGGACAAATAGGCACCCAGAGGCCTGTTGTATGAGAGTTACAGTGTATAGGAAATGACTACAGTGATGGCTGTTTCTTTTTGGTTTGAACCGCGACTGTCTCTATAGAAGTTTACACACAAAAAACTTCAGACAATTTCAAAAGGATCAGATGAGGATATTTTACATAGTTGTCCCTATTTATATGTAGCATACAGCATGAAACAGCCTGCTTTAGAGGTGTTCACACTATTGGAATTACTCTGTGTGGCATAGTCCATGGAAATGCCTGCAGAGAGAGTGCGGAGGCAGCAGAAGTGACAACCAGTTGGGCAATATTCCTGTGTTATTACCTGCGTGCACCAATGATCACCTGTGCAATTCGCTTATCGGCACAGTTTGATATTACACAATCTCAGCAAGTTAAAGAACGCTGCAACTCGACTGGATCGGACATCTTCCTTCTCATGAGCACCTCTGCTGAGTAAGTTCTAGAAATGTTCAGGGCTGCAGAGCATATGTGAAAACGACTTATGACTGACAAAAGAAAGTATATTTAATATTTATGCGCTCGGTTTAAAATTCAACTGAAACACTTTAGACAATCGCAATCTTTTATAAACACCAACCAAGTTATTTATCCAGCCGTCTCTCTCATGTTCAGTGTTTATTATCCTGACTAAAGTTACAGTATGTGAAATGCATAAGAAAACCCCAGCACATGTGGCGTGACCTCAACAAAGCAACAGTTGTTTCGCCGAGTGATTTCTGGTGAAAATCTACTTCAGAGAAATGTTTTTAATATTCACTACTGAAACAGAAATTGCTTGGTTTAAGTAATGGGTGGCACAGTCTGTTTTTCCCCCACAGGGGTTTTGGCACATCACCTACATGTAAGGTGCCAAGAGAATGATAGAGTATCCCCTCCAGGCATGTTCAAAGACAAAAATACTATGATTTGCATAATATTTTCGGTATGAGATGTTTTTCTGCAAATAATAAAAACGAAAGTAGTTCTGTTACCTTGTTAGTAATTCTAAAATGAGGACAGGCTTCAAATGGCAAAAACCTCAGTGAAATACTGAACCCAAGATCCAACTAATGTAGTCCAAAAACTAAACGTGAAAAGGTAGCAAAGTGTAAACTTTCAAGTCAACAAGGACAAAACAGTCACATTTAACTTGTTTACTGGCTCACACCACAGTAAATATGCTTTGCACTGGGCAGAATAACGATGTGGCATACTCCACAACTCCATCAGCTACAACTAGTCATGTGGTTCATGGCCATTTTTAGTTTGGTGTGATCCAATAAACAAGTGAATTATGATTATTTTGTCTTTGACAGCTCTAAAAATATATTTTTTGTTCAGCCCTTGATTGCAAACATGAACATACATATTTTTTTGCACTTGAAAAAGTTTGCCATGCACAAGTTTTACACAAAAAGACTGCTGAAAGTGCTTCATGCGCTGCTGAAATGCTATTCACAATGTAATATGTGTGTTGTGCAACACAGGCTTCAGACTAGTAGTGATGTCACGAGTCCCACTCACAGCTACATGTCTTTAAATCTGATTTCTGGTGAGCATGGATACATTTTCCACTTTTAGCAGGGTTTTACTGAAAAAGTACACAGCTGTACAGAAAAACGGCAACTCTAAACAATCTGAGAGGTTAGAGCTGATGCACGTACTGCCTGGCTGAGACACCATGCATCTTCAAAATCTTCCCTAAAACTGATACTATAGCCATTGTGCAGGAACAGTTCAATATTTTGGGAAATGTAGTTCTTCACTTCCTGGCAGAGTTACTCTGTGAAAAGATCTTTCTCCTGCCTTTCCATGAGCATTAAATATAAGATTGATAGTTAGCTTAGTCTTGAATCACAGGAGGAGCAAGCTAAAAGCTACTTTACTCACAAAAAACAAGCGTTTTATTTAAATGCACCAGAAGACAAATAAGAAAAAATGACCTAACTTAGTTTTCCTAATATAAAAAAACTGAACTGAAACAGATCCAGTTCCTGTGCTAGAACAGGATCTGTCTGCACATGTGAAGATACAAACCTCTTAAAAAAAGAGATCCAACTGTCTTGATTTTAGTTTAAAGCTTTCCTAAAATGCTATAAACTGTCTGAACAAATAATCACCCCAATATAAGCAGGACAATATCTTTATTCTGGTGTGTCTGATGTCAACACTTGATTTCAGGGTGAATGTTACTATCTAGCGGTCACAGAGTTATCCGCAAACACCAATCGTACCAATGCAAATAATCTCCTATTCGTGTGCGCTTTATCTTATTTATGCTTTTAAAACAACAAAACCAAAAAAAACCCAAACTATGCTTGTTTTGTTGCTCCCGTGAGGCACGCTGTAATGTGGATTTTAAAAAATTACTAAGTATTAATAAAGATTAATATTATTGTTGTTACTATTACTGTTATCTAAATGTACCTGAAAGGAAAAACTGAGACATTAAACAGCTAACTCACTAATTCAACTACAGTTATGATACGGCCTAGTTTACAGTGCAAACACACAATGTGTGCATGCATTGTGAATGCATGTACATTCCCCTCCATCAGTAAATGCGCAAATTGTTTGCATGCTTGTGGACAAACACCCACAGACAGACAAAACATGTACCCTCACATTTGACTGCATGGAGCACTCTGTTGTCCAGGGGCTTGCGGCTCGGGTCATTGGTGGACGAGCGAATGCCTGTCCCGCAGCTGTTGGCCAGAGTGTTCCTGATACATCAAAAAAATAAGAAAGAGGTACACAGAACAGAGGAAACACAAAAATAGTTGATTTATCCTTCATATGCCAGCAGATAAAAAAAAGAAAAGAAAAAAACTTTAATTTCTATATTAAAACTACGCTTTGCATGAAACACTTGCATAAATAGACAAATCGAGTGAAGAAGCAAACCTGTCAAAGAAGGCGGCCAGCAGCCTCCTCAGCAGCACCTTGTGTCTGGTCCCTGCACTCACATGACAGTTCATTAGCTGAGCTCGTGATATATACACAGAAGTACCTGCAAAGAATCCAGAAAGAATTGAGACCATTTATTATCACTATAGATTATCTAGTGAGATTATCTCATTTTATGGCATTTCCCTTCTTCAACTTTTGTGGGTCAGGTACAGCAATGATACAGTCAGGATCTTTGCTTTCAGTTACTGGAATGGAGAGTTTGTTTATCTAACGACAGCTCTGATTCATATCACACTGCAGCTGTGGGTGGGGAGAGAGAAGGCTGTGCGCCAGTTAAATGTCACAGCTTTGAGGTTTGATTTGGTTTCATTACTTTAGTTTATTCCTTTGACTTTTACAAAGGTAGTATAAAACTACCCTGAAACACTTGCTTCAGGTTGCTCTGTCTGTCACAGGCACAAGCTGCTGCAGAGTGAAGTGTGTAACCCCACTGGTAAGGTAACACGCACAGTCACAGTATGTCCTTGACATAAACAAACTGAGTCACATGTGCAATACAGCCCTGCTTGCCAGTGCCAATCTCAGTCATCTGAGGACAGCGTCCTCTGAAGATATGAACATATATCAGTGCTACCTGCCTTGTCCTACTTAGACCTTATGGTATACTGCCTATATATATATATATATATATATATAGTTCAACACTAAAAAATATATATATTTATTTTTATTTTATGTTATATAAGATTCATCCATCCTCTTCCCCTTATCTTTATCAGGGCTGTGGGGGTGCTGGAGCCTATCCCAGCTATCATAGGGTGAGAGGCAGGGTACACGCTGGACAGGTCGCTAGTCTGTCGCAGGGCTAACACAGAAAGACAGATAACCATTCACACTCATATTCACACCTATGGGCAATTTCAGAATTATCAATTAAAATAACCCCCCTAACTGCATGTCTTTGGACTGTGGGATGAAGCCCGAGTACCCATGCAAAAGAGGGGAGAACATGCAAACTCAGGACCTTCTTTCCTCACAGAAAGAAGGTCCTGAGTTGTGCTAACAACAACACCACCATGCTGCCCTTGTGATATCAGATAAACATATAAATAAGATAAGTTAGTTTGATAACATATTTCTGATATATGCAGTACTGTGCAAAACTCTTAAGCAGCTGCTCATTTCTTTAACTTTATTTTTGCTTCCAGACTTGTAATTTTTTAACGCAGTCTTGAGCAACAGTTCTTCCGGCTTTCTGAAGAACTACTTTTCCTTGGACATTAGCTTCTTTGTTTACTCATTTCCAGTCCTTGTTGCAGACCATTTGCAGAGGAAGGATTTTTGTATGTTAAGTCACTTAACACTGACTTAACTAAAATTGGGCAAAAAAAAAAAAAAGATACGGTATCGTATCATGATATTTTGTGCGGTGATATAGTATTGATAAAGGGATACCAAATATCGACATTTTATTGAATAAATTAAAATACTCTGGGAATAGTACAAAGAAGCAGGCTTGTGTCATCTGACAGGAAGCAACCTTTCTGCAAGTAGTCGCAGCCTGACTTGGACTGACAGCAATCTCCCTCAGAGAGGATACTGAAGGTTTGCAGAAACTTTTAATTTAGAAATTCACTGATTTATCGCAGTTAACTGCTGTATTATCAGAAATATATTGCAACGGACTGCAGACTGACTTCTGTCTTACGGCAACATTTATGGCAGGTTTCAATGACAGTGTTGGTTTGCTTAACAATCTAATTTTGAAGCAAAAAATAAATAAATAACTGAAATGAGATAACTTTATCGTGTTGGATGATATATATACAAACAAAGTTTAAATTTAGGGACATAATGTGCAGTTGAAAACGATGATAAATCACAATACATGTCATTGGAATACTCAGCATGTCACAAAATGTTAAAAATTGCAATAATATCATACAGTGACTGAAGTATTGTGATAATATCATATTGTGGAGTATCTGGTGATTCCCACCTGTAGACTCAACACTGGGAGAAAAGGCCGAGGTATGCTAAATTAAACAAGAACTGGACTGAAAATCAATATCAACAGGTCTTATGGAGTGATGAACCCAATTTTGAAATTTTTGGCTCAAATCATTGTCACTGTGTGCAGAGGAGGAGGATTGAGCATGCATCACGATATAGAGGAGGTCAGGAGAGAGATACAACACTGAGCGTCTACAACCTATAAGCATTTCAGTCAGATGTGTTAGATATCTTGTTAAAACTGATTTAATTATGAACACAGAAATATATTGTCAGATTTTGATCCATTATGTGAAACCATTTGGAAATGATCTAATTGGGCACGGCTCCATTTTTCAGCATGACAAGAATTCCTAAAACACTGCCAGCACAGTAAAAGCATACCCAGATGGATAGTGCTCCTTTATGGGTTTATCAGTCATGGACCTGAGGTCTGGCCTTCCCAGAGCCCAGACCTCAACATTATTGAGGCAGTGTGGGATCATCTGACAAAGAACAGAACAAAAGGCAGTTCCCCCCCGCTTCAAAAAGCCCAAAGCATTATTCCTAAGGATTACTTGTCTAAGAGAGTTCAAGCTGTGTTGAGGAATATAAGTGGTCATACCAAATACTTACTTTAAAATTTGTTAGAATTGTACAAACTCTGTTTTTGCATAGCTAAAACTGTTTTACAATGTATGTTGGCATGCTATCAAAAAACTGCTGCACCGATTTCCCATTTTCCAAGGAAAATAAAGAGAAATGATGGGTGACTCAAGACTTTTGCACATATACATACACACACACATATATGTGACATATGTGACATATATATATGCCCTCTGACACACATATCTATCTATATATCTATCTCTATATCTATATCTATATATGTCTTCTAGGATTTGCAGCAGCTCGGCTAAATTTACGAATGACATAATGAGCCAACGACAGTCTGGTATTAACGTATATATGATTTCTGTAGCTTAGCTCAAGTAAAGACTTCATTTTTGATACACTCATAGCAGAATCAAAGTATTTTCCAATTTTTTTCCAAACCACATGCTAAATATTTCGTTTTGACACCTATGGACAAGCGACAAATTAAAGAAGGAAATCCAACACTGGATTACACTGGTTACTCTGGTACTTCATTAGAAAATACATTTTCCCTGTTTTGTTGTTGATGGTTGACGATGGTTGTAGAGTATGCTCGATTCTCATCAACCATCAACCAATTCAACTCGACTGAGAAGAGACGATTCGAAAGCCGAACAGTGAACATCAGTTTTATATTCAAACTATTCAGTGACCCCTTGCGCTCTATAGATGGGTGGAGGAGACCACTCCCAACAGGAAATGTTTCATCATAAGAAAAAGGAGATCACATATGGCATTTTCTTTCTTATTACTTGCTTGCCTCTAAAGATACAAGCAGACCCAAACCACAAAAGCAAAACACCCACCCCCCAACAGCATCACAGAGTCGCTGGATTCCCTTTAGTGCAAAGGTCAAGGGTTTCAGTTTTCTTTCATCTGTCACCCACCTGCAGGTTTCTCATGTTAAGTTTGACATTTTGGAGACAGCAAGCCAAGACAATTCTATGAAATTTGGATATTTCTGTCTCCCAAATCTAATCATTTTAAACTCCTTTTTAAAAAAAAAAAATTTTGTTGTAAATATTGGCATCTTTAGGTACACACACACACACACACACACACACACACACACACACACACAGAGAGAAACATACCTGAGACTAACTCTAGTTTCTCAGCAGGATCTCCTTCCTCGTACAGTTTGGGATGACAGCGGTTGCCTATTTGGGCAATAAGCTCCGCGGGAAGACACGAAAGATCTCTGCCACGCATCCGACCTCGTGTCTCCGTGTTGTCTGGTAGAGCCTCAACACGCTCACCAGCAGCTAGAAAATCACCATATGGAAAAATTTCGAATCAACTATAGGAATATTTATGTGAATATTTTGTGCTATTACAGTGTCTCCACAAACCAAAATAATACAAAGCTGTAATCAAAGCGTAATGAAAAACTTCAGCTGCATATATTTATGTGTTGTTATTATTATTCTGTCCATTACCTGCAGCTCCCATGTTGAGCATACTGTACATGGTGTACATGTTGCAGATTTGTCTGTACTGCTCCTCAGCACTTTCATCTGTCCCCTCCTCTTCTTCTTCGTCATCATGGTAGCTGATAGGTGAGTCACTAGCATAGGTACTCAGGGTGCCAGGGCTGGCGCCCTCTGACATGATAAGCCCTGCTGCAGAGTTCCCATTGGTGCTGGCACCGCCGCCAATCCCACCACCGGCCACCATTCCCACGAGGTTGGTCGTGGTGGCACCCATACCCACAGCCAGTCCGAGACCTCCAGGGCTCTGGATAGCGCTGCCCCGCACAGCCTCCTGGGAATAACGGGCTGCCTTCCTGGCCCCTCCTCCTCCCCCTGAGCCTACCCCACCTCCATCTCGGGTGCTGCCCCCCTCCCATAGTCGCTTGGCTACAGGAGTGCAAACCACAGAGTAAGGAGTGGCCGCCTCTGGTTGGCTTGCTGGCTGCTCCATCTTTACTCGTGATACCAGAGGGAGCGGCGTCAGACAGGAGGCGGGCCGGGCTGCACCGTTACTCGTCTGTGTTACAGGGCTCTGGGGCTCTGAAGGTGGGGCCTCCTCCCCATGAAGGCCCTGAGAGTCACAGCTGGGGGAGGATACCTACCAATAAATGCATATATCACCTTTGTGTCAGCATACAGCTAATAGATAGATCTTACCTTGCAGAAAGTCTCAAAACAGAAATCTCAGATAACCTGTATTTTAGTAATATAGTTCTGACAGATCTCTAGAGTTCAGTTGATGCAAAAATGACTTTAGGCTTTCTGCTACTTCACTTTCTATTTCTATTTAGCTTTACCTTGAGGAAGAATTCAGTGCCTTTCTCCATGATCTGTTGGATCTGCAAGAAGCCGGCAGTATACATGAGGAGAAACTGGTCCCCCACCGTCATGCTGAGACGGCCCGTGTAGCAGAAAGCCAAAATCTGCTGGAAGCTCTGAGGCTGCACGGCCGGCGGGAGCTCCACTACGGTTGGGCTGGCATCACTGCTTCCGCCACCTCCGCCATTGTTGTTGTTGCTGCTGCTGAAAAGATCCCGGAAATAAGAACTGCTAGCAGCCAGAACTGCTCGATGAGCCTAAGAAAAAAATACGAAAAATAAAACATCATTTAAAAATTATTTTACATATTACAATATACTGATTTACTGAGGGCTAGTGAGATGTTTTGGAGAATTTATTTTCTCATGGTATACCATATTTTCTTAAAAAACAACAAATAATACTTTTAAGATTAGGTTTAAAACTTTCCTTTTTATTCAAGTACATAATTAGGGTTTGATCGGGTGACCCTCAATCCTCCCTTTGTTACACTGCAATAGGCATATGGCCGCCCCTCCCTGAGCCTGGTTCTGATGGAGGTTTCTTCCTGCTAAAAGGGAGTTTTTTTTTCCCACTGTCACCAAAGCGCTTGCTCACAGGGGGGTTATATGATTATTGGGATTTTCTTTGTTTTCTTGTCTTATTGTAGGGTCTTTACCTTACAATACAAAGCTGTTGAGGCAGCTGTTGTTGCAATTTGGTGCTATATTAATTAAACTGAATTTAATTTAATTGAAATATACCTTTTTGTGTTCATATCCAACAGCTGCAAAATAATTTGGAGATATGATACAGTTTAAAACTGACAGAAGTATAAACCACATTAAGTAAAAAAGACCCAAATATTAACCCTTCTGACAGCTATTGGTAAACTGCTTCTACACCCAGCCAATGATTTATTAACATATTGATTTAGTAGCTCTTCAGTGTACTTTCATTTTTAAAATACTAATCGAGTTCTTTCAATGTCCCTGAAAAAGAAGGCCCTATTCACAATGAAAGATCTCAGGGAAGGTTAAAAAAAAAACCTTAGAGGCAAATCTTTAACTGAGGAATGAATACAATGCACAAATTACACATTGTCTCTAACGGACAGGATAACTCAAACTACTCAGCAAATGACAGAAAAATTAAAAAGTATATAATCTAGGCTTTTGTTTTCAACAGAAAGGCCACTGCAGAGTTTTCTGTAGAAATGATTTTTACATTATCACCTTCATGCAAAGGTGATGACCATAAAGACTAAAGCAATCTTTACACCAAACACTAATAACATCTTATATACTGGAGATGAAAACTAGCACAAACTTGGATTCACAATGAATGATGCATCATCTGCCTCTGTTGCAAAAAGTTACATGTTGCAACATAATCCCCCCCCCCCAAAAAAAACAAAACAAAAAACAAACCACTGTCCAAACAGCAGTTCTTCTGAAGAATAATGACGTTCCTTTTCCATGGAGCACGACTGCCACAGTACTTTTTGTTTACACTCGGGTCTTTTCTTCTTCATTATAACCACAACCTTCAATCAGTTGAGTGAAAAGAAGAGAAACAGTACACCAATACCTTGAAAGCATGGCCCTTGACCACCACGGACACATCGCAGTAGAGTCCCTGCAGCCGCTGCTCATTCAGACACTCTAGAACGTTGTTGCCGAAGTTTGGGATCGCCATCTGGAGGGTCTGGGCCATGGTGCGCCTACGCACACCACCAAAAGGTCTTGTTGGGAATGAATAGAGACAGGCAGAAACAAACAAAGAGGACAAATGAGGAAGAGAGGAAGTGAATAGATCCAAATGCTGGTTATTGAAAAACAGGATTGACTTCATATATGGAAATACTGAGCTCTGAGCTGTTTTTTCAAAATCTATCCTAAATCTTCCTTCCCCCGCCCCCCAAAAAACTCCCACTCCCCCAAACATGCTTTTTTTCTCCACTGAATTTTCCCATGGTACGGAAGAGCACACAACTCAAACTACATGTAGAATCAGACCTTTTTCATTTAAAACAACTGCAACTATTATCAAACCAACCAAATAAAGATGGTTGTGATATCTGTTTTTGCACAGGATTTTTGTTTTAATTCAGGAAACTGCATACACAATCTAGGTCTTCATACATTTTAACTGAAAGCCTGTTCAATAAGGAGACCACACTAAACTACACTTTCAGGGCGCTCCATGTTAGAACGTCTAATATGTAATGAGTAATTGGCAAACTCATGCTAAGAAAGTGGGTGCCTCGGGTGCTGCCTCCTGCATGTTTCAGCTAGGCTACATGCAAGAATGGGCAAAGATATGATCACATGTGATCACATTTTCCAAGTATGAGCTCCTTCCTGTTGGTCTTGTTGATATGCGGATAAACTCTGACCATGAGGCTGGTCAGAAAAGAGCAGGGTCGCCACTATACTTGCAACTGGTAACAGTTAGGAGACCTTTGACTGCACCACTACAAACAATATGTTGAAAGGCCATCTCCAGACCTCGCTTTGATTTGCTGAAGAACTCGAAATGAGAATATTTATATGACAACTGTGAAGTAGCTTTCCATGTGACATTTTGATAAATAATAAACTTTCTTTGTGAGTCACTTTTCAGTGGGTTACATCGCTTTAATCATGATTGCTGTCGCATGTTTCAGCTTCATCTTGTTTCTTCGCAGTGATGACCCCCACCCGCACCGTAGGCAGTGTGAGGAGAAGGTGTAATGTAACACAGCTATGTTAAAAGACAGAAAGCTCAAAGAGAGGCTAAACAGCTGAGGGATGCCAGAACCTCACATTAACACAATGCAATTAAACGCCGAGCAAATCTAACCGGCCTGTTTTATTACTGTTAGGCCAAATTATTCATAATGAAATGCGTGTCTGTTAAAGGAAGGTTCCCCTCAATTAAAACAATACATCTCTTGAAAAACCCAAACGACATGGGCCACATTTTCTCCTTCGCACAGTGTGCCGAATGATGTTGGCAGGCTCGCAGCACTCTGATATTTCAAACTAAGTTTTGTTGAAACTTCCACGGGATAATCTACATTTCATTAATCCTATACGTCACTTCAGCCTTGCAGTAGCTGTTGGTGCCCGGGGGGCTCAGTAAAAGCCTTTTTATTTTCTGTGTCTTCTGTGAGCTATAAAATCCCGTGTCCTCACATAACTGGGTCATGTTCTGGTATTCTATGTGCAAACGTGTGTTTGTGTGTGTGGCCTAAACAAAAACCGCATAGCATGTTTCCATTCACTTCAGTCAACAGTCAGAGGCAAACATGCCCCCCCTTTGCCCCATATCCGCTCTAAGATTGATAGATTATGGCTGTCAATATTAAATTAAAATGAGCCAACTTTCTCTCTGCTGTGGCTATGAGGGCTATAAGCTGGGTATATTACATTACTCGCTTGATACTGTGAAGGTATGTAAACATGCTTCGATGGTATTACACCACGTTCTATAAACAGCAATTTCGGTGGTGCCATTCACATGCATGTATATGCTCTCTGTACCCTCAATAAGAGTAATGCAAACAACAGATCCATTGATCAGCCTACATGGCATTGCACCGCTCGTGCTTACTTAAAGCACAAGGCCAGTCATAAGTATTTCTATGCACGCAGACGAGGGTATAGGCCTGCAATGCAGAGATATATTACCACTTAAAAGTGTTGCATGAATGCTTGCTGAACCTACATGCACCCACACATACAGCGTTATCAGTGTAAGATACTATCTCATAATGTGAGAGCAAAGTGACTGAAGCCCACCCTGTGAGAGGCATAAAAAGCAAACTTTAGTGTGACTGACTGATGAGGGTTGGAGCGAGCCAGCCCATCATATCCAAAGCCTTTCATTTGGGACCTCGCCAAGCTCCAGGGTAAAGAGAAATGCTCCCTTTGTCTCCATCTCACTCAAGCTCCCCTCTCCCTCATACTAAAACACAGATGCGCACACACACAAACTCAAACAAACCCACAAAAGGCACACTGAGTCACACACAGACATTAGACAATACTGCTTGTTTACAGTTTGGCGAGCCACAGTAAGCACACATGCGTGCACATCAAGACACACAAACGCTGGGCCGAGAACAGGGGTGTGTTTGCACAGTTTGCCCCAGCAGTGAGCGAGAATGCAAGCGTGTGCACGCACGTGTGTGTGTGTCCCTGTGCACTAAGGAGGGGCAGCGGGGGCCTGTAGGGATGAGAAGAATAATCTCAGGTCCTTAAATATATACAGTAGAGTGCAGCAGCAACAGCGTGAGCAAATGAAATTCACCCCAACTAACCCTGTAGCTTAGCTCTCATACCAACCAGCCCTGGGAGGAAAGTAGGTCAAACATACTCACAACATACTAAAGACCTTACACTTTTAATAGCAAGCCTTTAGAATATTTCAAGGGGGGCTCAGTTGTGTTATGATGGGCTGCTTTTCAGCATATTTTGAAACTTATTCCACCTCACTCTTATGCTGGTTTAAACCTTTCAAATCGGTATGTGGAAAAGCCCCTGATGCAGCTGGCACACACAATTCCCTCTATAGGCATTGACTCATTATATGCGCCCATGCTTGCATAGCTGTGCTCCTGCCAGGCCTGACTTTTGCTTATCCTCACAGCAAGGAGGCTCTGATTGTTTTACAAACAGACTTTTTTAACTTCATGTTTCTGATTTTTTTCTTTAATGTGTGCCTCTGTGCTGAAAGTGTTGCCAAATAGCGTGGAGAAGGATAAGGAGTTGTTTAACCCACCTGGGGGTGTCCGATCCGTGTCTACCCCGCCGGGAGGCTACTGGGAAGTAGGGACAGCATGGATGCGTTAAGGGGGAACCCAGGATGGCGTGCGATTGTTTACGTTACCTCAAATGGCAATCGGTTATACTAATCTAAAGCAGTTTTACAGGGATCCGGCCACTTTGGGAGTCCCTATCCCCCCTCTATTTCCCCTCCTCCAAGTGGCTGTCAGCGCTTTAATATCTGATTGCCCTCTCCTTCCATCCGCAGAACGGCCTATGGGAGGTGGCTAACGGCTAAAGCTAACGCCACAGTTAAAAATATTTTGGGTTCGCCCGGCTCACCATCCACCTCACGCACAGTCAGCCCCAGCAGCACAATGTCAAGCATTTCCGCACTCACAAAGGTAAACAAAGCACTTACTGGCCGAGCGGACGAGGTAGCCGTGCTGCGACGCCGGTTAGTCAGGCCCAAAATGTTGCTTATTTAAATATTTTGGCGACGGGGGAAATCGCTCCCCCTGCCATTCTCCATTCTACCGACATCAACAGGTCATCCCAGGACACGCAGCAGCTGAGGGCGAGCCAGACGGAACCAGTGCGGCACGGAGCAGGGGGGGTGGTTGGTGGGGGGAGCACAACAAGGCACAATTCTTTTTGCAGCCGGCGCTCGCAAGAGCTGCCGTGCCAAAAAAAAAGAGAGAGAGAAAGAAGCAAACTGACTGCCGAATTTTCTCATGTTTTGTGAGCCTCGTTAAATTAATCGTGTTCTGGTCCGCTGCTGATAACGGGCTATATTTTTTTAAAATTATTATTGTTAGGCTGAGAAAGGTGATAGAAAGTTTAGATTGTGCCAGCCTGGACACGCTTTCCCCTTAAAGTCGCGCACTTATCCCAAACTTTAATTGCCCCACTGCTGCTGGTGCTGCTGCTGGACTGTCCCCCCCCCTCCTCCTCCTCCATCAGCCCTAAAAATCTAACGGTGCCCACCCCCTCCTCCTTCTTCTCCTCCTCCACCGCCGCTGCCGCCTGTGGATCATCAGACGACCCTACCGACCGACCGACGGCCGAACTAGACACTCACCCCCTCGCTGGGAAGCTGATGCAGAGAGCTGGTTCGTTTTTCCTCGCTCCGGGCAGCCATTCAGTGGGAGCGGAACGGCGATACCAGAGCCATCGAGGGCGGTACAGTATCCCAGGGGATTGCGGAACGCAGAGCCACCGATCGCAGCGAACAGCAGAGGAGGAAGACAAGCATGACGCGCTCGTCATTCAATCGCATGATCGTTGAGAGCTCAGCCTCAATTTGGGGGAGACCTATCCCACGGCGTAGACTGTTTGCGCATTGGCACAGGCTGCGTGGAGGAATTAGTCTGAGTCTCTCTCTGTCTTTCTCTCTCCCTCTCCGCAAATGAACTATGGAATTGAGGGGAAAAGTAGGCCGTGTGTATGTGTATATGTATCTGTGTGTGTGTGTACTTATTTAACTCAAGTGAACTCCGCTAGCGCATATAAAGTAACGATAAAGCCGCACCCTTGTTGGCTGTAAACAAGTGAAAACTATCATACTTATACAGGCATATTTGCCCAATTGGCATACAGTTATAAGCCGTGCAGTGGCATTATTTATAGCAGCCTATCTATAAAGTTCTCTGTTCTGTGAATTCTTTCCTTTTTTCACCCTGTAAGCTAGAGGCACAGCGAAATCAAAATCCGAATGGACACAGAATACACACAGAAAAACATGTCATCACAAGTTTGTTAATAAACACCATCAAAAGAGCACATTCCCCAAACGTGGACATCGTAAGAACAAGAAAACCCTTTGACTATATATACTCTGATAATATAATAATTCCATACACCTGGTGCTTTTGCCAAATGCGTATTTCAGTGTGGGTACCTAAAAGGATAATATCCCACGATGTTAATGTTAATAATTTCACTCGACCCTGTCAACAAAGATAAGGAGAAAAGCAACATTAAGTAATTAAACAGTCTCTAATGGTATTCTGGGCATTATTTAACTCAAATGTCAGCAGTAAGTTTTGTTTATTAATGGTTTAATGTATTAAACATTTGAATAAAAAAAAAACTTCACTGACATTTTCTTAGCTGAATTTAAGGAAACAGACAATTATGGTGTACACTTACTGTTACATACTAGTGTAAATACACTTCCCCAGTTTAGCATTGACTGATATTTACATTACAATTTACAAAGACTTGATACATAAAAAGAATCTATAATTATTTACAATAACTTGTAGATAAAAGTAACCTTTTTTTCTCAAGTTATTAGGACACCATGGTAGGTGTTACAAGGACAACGGAAATATTCCTGAGACTTAGATGGGTATGAAATGGAACAACTAAATGAGGGGGGAAAAAACAAATAGAAGACAATTTAATTTTTCATTTTCTTTGTTATATTTTTAATTTGAAACTGTTTAATCAGGTGAACAGATAATAGGACAGACAAATGACATCTCACATTGTTCTGTCCTCACTAAGTGTTGTCCTCATGAACGAAGACTCAGCTATACAGACAGCTAAACACTCTCCTAATCAAAATCCAAGGAACAGGCCGATGTGTTGAGTTGGATGATTTAATAAGGAAAAAGTGTGAAACTGTTGACAAAACCAGAAATAAACCAATAAAAATGTTGCATCAATATAGGGCTTTGGAGTTGATGTAACGCCGCAATGCATTGTGGGAGATCGGCACCATTTTAGCAGGCCACGAATCAAAACAAGCACAGATTTCAGCACAAGACCCCTGCTTGGTTTCGCTGGCGTGCAGGGAGAGTCACAGCTTCTGTGATGGATGCTGTATTTGCTACAAGTTTGGACACACCGGTTCAAAGTGTTGTGAATCGTGTGTGTTACCCCGAAAAGTCTGTCTACTGTGCAAACAAGATGAGGCGTTACACATGAAGAGGACGCACGAAAGGCCTACACCGATACAATGGCAGCAAATCACCACAAACTGCAGGTTAGTTTATGTGGTTTTTTAGTGAACACAAATTCTCCTGAACTCGGAGCATCTCCAGACGGACTCACAATGTGTGACTGTTGTGGGAAGGGGTGTCCGGAGATTAAGTGTCCTTTTAAACCCCGAACGGACAGCATAAAGCAGGCATTGGCTGCACAGGTAACAGACTTCTGCCTTCAGCCACAAAGAGAGTTTGCTGTGATACGCATCTTCCCTGATGTGGACTTCTGGGAACCACGTTTGAAGAAAGCACAAGACTTCTTCCAAAAAGTGTGCCTTCCTGAACTGGTGGGAAAATATTTCTCCAAACAAAGTGCTGCTCTAAATAACCAATAGTGTTTTATTTTGTGGGTCACGATTGATGCCAGCTGTGCGTAGCCATGTTTATAGTTTGCATTTCATGTGTATGTACTTACTAAGTACATCTGAACAAGTCTTGAAAAAAAAAAACAAAAACATGTCTTTTCTCTTTTATTGAAACCACTTTATAGAAAGTTACAATGAACTGTACATACAACACAGCATTTTTAAGAATATTTAACAAGAGCAAGTTTCATTTCGCCCTGGTTTGACAACCACACTTGGGCACATATTTACCAAAACGCAGCAAACCTTAACTATCTTATCCAGCAGCACACCAACAGAAATCTGGGGATGGTAGAGAACTCGGTATCAGCTCGTCTCACCGCTGCTATCCAGGCCTGACGTCTTCGTTTGGTAATATCCGATACATGACATCCCCGACGTTGCTTCCAGGAGGGGAAACGACAAAAAGAGAGCCCAGTTTCCAGCTTATTCCCTTCCCGATCGTGCGATCTAACATTACAACCTACAACACAGCAAGTACGAACCATGGCCCCACGGGAGGGGGCGTGGCCAGGATTTGTGGTCGAGGCGCCATATTAGCTGGCCAGACAATTCCTTTTGTGTGGTCGGTTGTAGTGTTAGATCGCACTACCGGCAAGACAATAAGCTTGAAAATGGGCTCTCTTTTCATTGTTTCCTCACCTGGAAGCATCATGAGGGAGCTCATGTGTTGGATGTTACCAAAAGAAGGCGTCTAGCCTGGATAGCAGCCGT
>VUQG01012470.1:2401-49930 GCA_015106755.1 Etia nguti
TAATCCTTATGTCACATTGGCGGGGGGGAGATGAACATGGAATTAAATTATAAAGAATAGGAAATGTGTTTATTTCCCGCCCTGGTGTTTTCATTCATTCAAACAGTGGCCTGCTTTACAGTTATGTTCTTCTATCCACCTGTCCACCCCGAGCTCCACCTGTCACCTCCAAAGCCTGTGACACAGCTTCAACAGCAGCCTTTTTTATTTGCCGTTAAATCACCCTTTACCTAATTAAGTGGGGGACTCGTTATTGTTTCCAGCTACAAATTGTACATATTGCTGCAGATGGTGGACAAGAGGGCTAGTGTTAATGGTGGGTATAATTGGACTAATTAAATTAAACACAGTGAGCCTCTCTGCCTCCGCTGTTTATGTTTCTCTTCTTGTTTGTGTTCCAGCTCTTTGGATGCGGTTCGGTGGCCCAGATGGTCCTGAGCAGAGCAGGTCTCGGTGACATACTGAGCGTCCACATTGGTTTCACTCTTGGAGTCATGATGGCTGTCTATATTGCAGGGGGAGTGTCAGGTAAAAGTTCCCCTCGTGTTAATGATGTCCCCCCCCTTTTTTTTTAAACAACTAACAATTTGAATATCAGATTTTTAGCAGATGAATCGATTGTTTTGGTCACTCAAATGTTAAAAAAGAGCCAAAAATACTGAGTTTAAAGTCTTGGTAACAAAGGAAAGGACACATTCCCACAATACAGACACATAATTGTGTAATAACTATCTGTTTAAGTTCTACCTGTAGGCACATGATTAAAATGCTAGTTTCAATTTGTTGTCACATTGTTTTTCTTCATTAATTCAGTTGTTTTTCTGTTTTCTTATATAAAAATCTTTTAGGTACTTAGTAATTCACCCTGGAAAACAAAACTAGGCTGGTAATGAAGGCCACTCTGCTCCAGATTACTTTTCTCTGTGTTTACATGATAATACACAGGTCTTAACATAAAGTTTATATTTTTATGATCCTTATGACACTAAATTACTGCCATTATTTAATTGTCCTCTCTAATGGGCTTCATTTCTGTTTAATAGTAGTCTGAATGGTCTAGGTCTGGAAATTTTGCCCCAATGGGACTTTATCGGGTGCATTCCTTGAGGATTAAGCAGACCCTGCTCGGCTTTGCCAGCAATGACAGGGATAGAAGGGGATAGTTGTTAAATGTCACGGTGCTTCTCATAGGCTGTCTGAGCCAAAGTGAGCGTCCATTAATCAGTGATTACAGTATCCAGTGTGTCAAGGGTTGCATTGTGCAGACTCCATGAGATGTATGGACATTTCATCAGTATTTGAAAGGGGAAAAAGCTTCAAGGCTGAAATAAGAGATTATATAAATGCTGTGGCATCTGAAGGCTTAGTCACTGCTGAAAAGAAAAGTTTAATGTATCTGAAGTAAGGGGAAGCGGCGAGTTCAGTGGTAACATGAGCTTACCAGCACCTTTGTTTAAAAATGAATATTTGCTGTTGCACGAGTGTTGCGTGTGCAATTCTTTGCAGGCTTTAGAGTTTGTTTTTAGCTTTGGAGAAGATAGAGTTTCATAAATAAAATTTGGGGGTTTAAAAAAACAAAACAAACAAACATAGTATAATATGTGAATTAGTTTTTAAGTATAGTCCTGGGTAGATGTTTTTAATAATTCTGTTGTCTGTATAATTTAAAGAAGCACATTGGAGTGGAGAATTTTCCCGACATATCAGTGGATTTTTTCCCTGTCATTAATACACACACTACACTGCACAATGCCCCCCCCCCAAAAAAAAGGTTTTTTTTATTATTATTATTTTTTTAGGAATAAAAGACTGAAATATTCCATTTACACTAAATCAAGGATGCCAAACATACGGCCCGGGGGCCAGAAACGGCCCAGCAAAGACTCCAATCCGGCCCAACCCAAAGCAATTTATAGATAAACAATCAAATGATTAAAATGTTTTTTCACTATCTGCCATAAAAACGTATTTTTTGTTTGTTTGGCTTTTCTTTACAGTGACTTCACAGGTACAAAAGCAAACAAAAAAAAGAAATTTTCTGTGAATTAATAAAAACTTTATATTTCATAATTACAGGACAGTCTGAGTAATGAGCAACCAGAACTTTGTATGTAATTTTACACACTTATCACATAGTTTTACTGGTCTGATCCGGCCCACTTAAGATCAAAATGGTTTGTATGAGGCCTGCGACATGAAAAGAGTTTGACATCCCTGCTCTAAATATTAATGTCATGTAGGCTGTACTTCTGTACTGCATAAAATCTTCCTGATCACTTTGGATGGTTCAACTCAGGATTTTTTAGTTTTTTGCATCTGTTTTTACCCTCCACCATTGTAGACCCTGTTACCACCAGCGTGTTTATTTATACCAATGATATTAAAATGAGCTGTTAGTCCAGCACCTGGTCTTCTATTCCCATGCTTTTGGGAATTTTGGACAAACACTTGAATGTTAATTTCATCAGAGTAGAGGATTTTGCTCTGTTTGTCATTCAGATATCTTTTGGTAAACCTCCAGCTGGTTGCGGCTTTCAGTGAAGAATTGTTTCTTTCTTGCTTCTTCACAGTAAAGGCCTGATTGTTGGAACTCTTCAATAGTGGTCATCGTATGTCCACAAAGGAACTCACTTTGATCAGCAGGCTCTTGGTTACCTTTTCTATAAAGGCCTTTCATCCTAATTGCTCAGTTTGGCTTAGAGGACAGATCTGGAAAGACTGTTGGTTTTTTGAAATTTCTTCAACAAGAGAATGACACAGAACGTGTTACCAACAGGGAAGTGGCCGCTGGTGGACAAACTATGCAAGCTCAGCACCCATAATATGGTTGAATGGTGTTTCTTCTCCCTCTTCTTTACTTTTTTCCCCATTTCCATTTATCTGATTTCTACGGAAGAGGATTAGGACCACTGGGGCAAAAAAGTGAGGGCGTCTTTTTTTTCTTCCAGAATTCTGAAGTTAAAATCAGAATTCTGACTTTTTCAGAATTCTGAATATATACATATATTTGAGGGTAAAACTCACTTGAATACTTTTTGAGATCACAGGAAGACATGGAAAGACATAGCAGGGGCTGATAATTTTCTAGGTGCAATGTTTTCTTGCGAGTCTCACGACTCAGCAGCTATCTTTAAACACTTTAAACACTGGGCACTTATTTTGAAGAGATCTCATTAAAATTCATTTCGGCAGTCACATGGGAATAAAAACTACGGGTAATAAAATTTTATGTAAAAAATTTTTTTTTAAAGGTTTGCTGACTTTGCTACAAACTAAGGTTTTAAAAATTATTTAGAGATAATTTTCCCATAAATATCAACATTTAACATTACTGAGTGCAAAATGTCAGTGCGACAGATAATTACAACTTTTTTTTTGCTGTTAGGCATGATTGCTGTGAGCACTGTGACTCATGGTTCAGTTTTACTTGAGCGACATGATTAATAAGAGGAGTTTTAAAGCTTCAGAAGAGTAGCTGAAAAACTTGAGGACAGCAAGGTTAATATATGAAGAGCTTTTGCTGCATGACTGGGCCATTCAGCCCTGGGGTCCACGGCTCAGTGGGAATCTTCTGTCCAACGACATCTCTGAAGATGATCATAGGTATTGGACTAATGAGCTTTACTGGGGCATGGGTCTCTGGAGAGGAGGGGAGTCAGGTGTGGCAAGCCTGGCTTTCTAGGCTCCCCTGGCAGGGCGGCTCCATAGGAGAAGAAAACACAATTGTTTTCACTTTGTAGTCTGAGATTTTAGATGACAGTGTACGGTAAGTGTGACACATCATGGTCACTCTAATGACCCGCAGCCTACGTGTGCCTTAAGCAGATTCAGGCAGATTATGTCAGATGCAATTCAGACAGGCAGGTCTGGCTGGTTGTCGTGGTCTGTGTTTGTGAACAGGATGGAGAGATTAACAATGGGCGCATGGCCGATACCCCCAGTGGTGTTACCACATCTAGGTCAAAGCCAAGATCCCAGAGTGTTAAATAAATGACCCCACACTGCCATCACAGCCCAATAACAATTGGCTGGAATGTGTTCAAACACGCCTCTTCAGGACAATGCAGAAGAATAAGTATTGACTCTGAAGGCACACAAACCCGGTGCCCTTTGTTTGAAAGTATCCTGAAGATTGTTAGCAGAGGGTTTGATCACAAGCATGAAATGATCAGACAGGACGTCACCAAGTGTTTTAATCCACTGCACACTGGTTTCACCTCATCTGGTAAGACATAAGAGACTTTTAAATGCCTGGCCAAGTCCTCCTCCTTAGTCTCATATGTTTGACATCTGATTTAGAGCTTAAATGATTAGTCAATTAATTTGTCAATCAACATTTGATAATTATCGTTTAAAGGGTAACTCCATCAGTTTCACACATCTAAGTTTGTTTGCAGGTCTGGGGGAACATTTCATTTTTGCGGGGGAAGGGGAAAAGGCCTGATGTGGCTTAACAAGGAAGAAGAATATGGAATAAAGAAGTTAATGACATTTGTAGCCATGCTGCATCTTCTTTGGTCATTTTTTAAAAACCAGCCTTACGGTGAGCCCAGGTGTAATATAAGAGTCTCACTTGCTCAATGCAAAGTATTCAGAGTGATAAACTGAATGTTTCAGGTTACAGGACTTCGAGAACTGTGTGGCCATCATTCATCATAGAAAGCAAGTCTTAATTTTTGGCCAAGCTTTTTTTGTGTCATAAAATCATTGTTGATTACTATTGTTTATCATTTTTGACTTGTATATGCTGTGATGTTATGTTCTTAATGCATTGTTGTATTGTTCCAGGTGCCCACGTGAACCCGGCAGTCTCTTTGGCCATGCTGATCCTGGGGAAGCTGCCTCTAAAGAAGTTCCCCATATACGTGGCAGCACAATTCCTGGGGGCTTTTGCTGGATCATGTGCTGTCTATGGATTGTATTATGGTGGGTGTAAATTTCGCCAGTACCAAAAAGCAGGATTTTTCTGAGGAAACCTGGAATAACCATCCAATCTGAAATAATAACAATAATTACAAACCAGATGTACATGTTAAAGAGCAGAAACAATGATGCTTCTCAGTATTATAGTTGATACTGTTTTGATGCCTGACTTATTTTTTAAATATTAGATGAGCTTCATGGTAGTAATTTTATAAACATCTCTTTTGCAGATGCTTTGATGGACTTTACCAAAGGAGAATTTATTGTTACAGGTGAAAATGCCACAGCCACCATATTTGCAAGTTATCCCTCAAAACATCTGTCTGTCCTAAACGGGCTTGGTGATCAGGTGGGCCTTTAGACCTGTCACTTATATTTTGTAATTTAGATCTTATTGACTTTCAAACTCCTTTACATACTTTTTTTTTCAGTTGATCACAGTATATTGTGGATATATAGATGTAGCAGTGCCTTGAGTTTGAGACTACTTGCATACACAAGTAAGAACAGAAAGCAAATATATCTTCAAATCATGTGTGTTTATAAAACCTACCGTAATACATTGAGCTTCAGATATATAGTTGAGGTAAAAGAGCTTGGCCAGACTTACCCTTTTAGTAAAAGCATAACATTTGATAGACCTTTACAAGCTATATAAACTTCCTGATAAGCCTAAAAAACAAAAAAAACAAACATGTTTTTGAATCAATGTGAATTATAACCTTTTAAAATATTATTTTCTTTTATATTAAATTAATAATACAACAAAGGAAAAATTATATAAGACATTTTACTATAATACACCAAACCTTTTTGTCCGCATGATCAGGAACACAAAGGTAAATTTCAGGCTGCTGAAGGTTCTTATCTATATCAGATATGACATCATCATCATCATCATCATGTTGCCAAGCAACCCCCTACCAAATTATCCAGGCGCTGTATAAAAAATTTCACAGCAGTTATGTTCATTTAGTTTAAAACTTGAATACTATCATATATCATGATGACATCATGTTGCCTGGCAACCACCTAACAATGGCTTTTATGTAGTAGAGGAGAACCTCATCATTGTACTGCGCCCAAAAAAGACATGACATTATTAAAGATAATCTGGAGCAAAAAACAAGACCCACCAACCCTACTTTTTACTTTTCTAAATGAGATACAGTGTGTTGGTTTGCCAACAGCACAAACACTACTGTAACATGAGTATGCAAAAGTATAATAATATTTCCAAATAAACTGACATGTTCACTGTTTTAGAGATGTTTTAAAAATAAGTGTGCCATAATATGCTTATATTGTTGATAACCATGATATTTAATAAACTAACAAGTTAATTATCACCTTTACTCACATTTGGAGTGTGATTAATTTAACAATAAACAAAAAAGATGTCACAGACAAATTTAACGGCTGATTAAATCATATATAGTTCTGTTGTTAAAATATAATTATTACAAATCTGCAGTTTAAAGTGCCTTTAATTAACATATATTGTGAATGTGTAAAAGACTACATGGATGTGTTAGTTTGTGTATTTGTGAAGCCACTTATGGGGTTAAAGCAAATATTTGTTTAATCATATACTCCATAAGAATTTATGCTATAATAGCAAAGTTCTAGTTAACTGTCTGCTTTTAAAGTATTACCCCTTTAGTGTCATTGAAAATGAGCCCCCGGTGTGTTATTGAGTTATTACAAACAGTAAACAACATAAAAATCCAGTTTAATATCAAAGGTGAAATAATTTTCCTGTTACTATCCCATTCTGTAGTATTTTTAATGTACAGTGAAGTCCTTTAAATCAAACACAGCAGCAGCTGCAGCAGCAACTATAGCAAACAGGTTTAGGGTTATGCTAACTGCCTGATGTTTTATTGTTTAAGGTAATTGCAACTGCTGCACTGGTCATATGCATCCTGGCTATCACTGACAGGAAGAATATTGGCGCTCCAAAGGGCATGGAGCCTCTTTGCATTGGCCTGATCATCGCGGGCATTGGAGTGTCCATGAGTCTGAACTGTGGCTATCCAATCAACCCGGCTCGAGACCTCGGCCCCCGTTTCTTCACGGCTTTGGCCGGATGGGGCATGGAAGTTTTCAGGTAACTTAACTGTCTGATATATAAACAAAAGGTGGCTGTTATTGCCTGTTAAGTCCATTTTATTGAGACTTTAGGAAGAATTTAATATATTGAGTTTCTGTTCTTATTGCACATGATGAGCAGCGTTTGCACCATCTTTACTCCTGTGACAAAAGAATTAATATTTCAACAAGAGCAAGGAGCGGAGGGCGATCCCATGCAGATAGATATAAAATATTAAGCGCTTTGTTACTGAAATGAAACAACTGGGTGTTCCTCAGTTTTATTCCTTTTCACCTACACCTGGTCCTGTTTCGTGTTTTTCCTCAAAAAGGTTTTAATCAGATTTGGAAGATCACAAAAACATTCGTATCTCAGTGTGCAGTACTCAGTACCTGCTGCTATTAACGCTCAACCACTGCACTATATATATTATAATATACACTTGAATATTTTCTTCTATTTTTTGCATAGTATTATTGCTGTTAGGTTATGCTGCATCTATTTCTCTTATCTTATCTTAATAATTAATGGCACTTTTTGAGGTATTTTTAATCATTAGTAACACTTGCTATAAAAGATGAAGAATTACTGTCACATGTGCATTCAAGGAAGTCCATCCATCCATCCATCCAACGTCTATACAGTAGTTCTTAAAGTGGGGTTCTTTGATTAATCTCCACTAACTTAAAAATATATTTAACACCCCTTATAAAAAACAAATACATAATTTTGACCCCAATTCCCTTATGCTATCTGTGAGCCAAAGGAAATTTTGACAAGTTGTGAAATATTATGTCAAAGTTGCTATGAAAGCGTTCAATTAATCATCACCACGAAAACGGCTACTCGGCAAACTGTTGGCTATCCTCTGGGAAGATAGCGTCACTGGCAGGATGGGAACATTTTTGAAGCTGTGACACGATTTTTTTGATTTATATGCTGATTTTGGCTTCATTGAGAAGAACAATATGTGATCTGTCTTCAGTTTTAAGCGAGGCAAGCTAACAATCCAACACCCTAATAATCCAAGCAAATCCTTTAGTAAACCTAAAAGATCTGTATATAAAATAAAGAATGAAGAAAAAGTAATCAAGGAGCAAAACGTTGCAAATGTAATCAGCCTGACCGTTTAAGGAGGTTACACATCCATCCTCTAAGTGAGTGACAAAATGCCGCATTTATGGAAAAACTGAGGAATGGAGAAGATCAGATGAAGGAGTCACATCAGCAACCTCTGTGCTAAGCACAGACAACATTTCACTTCATACTTCCCTGATTTTAAAACTAAAGTTTGGGACCGTTTTTGCCCGAGTTGCAACAAACTGGTGGCTTTAACCTGAAATACCAGCAGGTGTCTCACGCAGTATTTAGGCCAACCCGTTAAGTGTCCTAAACTCTGAGACCATGACAACTTTGCTTCCGCTCCCTCTTACCCATGTGAGTCAGTCCTGACTGAATGAAGACTCATTCGGGAGCTCAGGACACGTTTCCATGTGGAAAATGATATTAAACTCAGCTGTAACTGTCAGGTGCATCCCAGTGGTTTTAGGCGGGCTGTTATCAGTGCAAATAGAAAGAAAGCGAAAAGTTGTGCTGTAATACTTTTTATATGTAAATGTTTAAACAAAGAATTTTTAACAACAGTGCAGTGTTCTGTAAAATTTCTCTCCTCCCTGTGAGAAGTGGTTTAAAGGGTCATGAAGGTTGCACACAGAGCTACCCGCAATTGACAGGGTACACACTCGTGACATAGAGACACAGAAAAACAACAGGCAATTTAGAGTTGACAGAAACCCTAACAGTTTAGAGATACCTGCAGAATCCAGGTGTTGCGACATATTTCTGTGAAATGTTTTGTTTCTTGGAACCAAAAATTATCTGGAAATTTGGGAAACTGAGACAGTTTTTTTGGCTCTGATTTTGCATTTAGCACCCTTCAGACCACATAAATATTTATGTGGATTCCTAAATTAACCGATTACTAATTTTTGTATATGAATAAGTATCCTCTTAGAAAGATCTAGAAGTACTGACCACTCCAAACTACAACCACCATCATCAAAGTGTACCTTTCATATTTTTCCAGTATGTTGCAAACATACGTGGGTTCAGTGTGTTTCCCTGTCTCACTTTCACTTTGGACTTTGACTGGAGTGCAAACAGAGCTGTCTGGCTACATGTAAATTACCTGAATGCTTTATAACAGTGAACTTTGTGTCAGCTTTCTGACCAACTATTCACAAGTCTGTAATGTCTGTAGTGAAAATGCTGGACAGCGACCCCAGCAAGTAGTATCACTGAACAGACTATCCTTTACACCATCTTCACTTAGACTTCTGATCTGAAGTATTAGAATCTTGTAGAACTTCATTTTCAGGAGCTGATCTCATCAATTGCTGGCAAATTTACAGTGTTGGGCTTTTTAACTAACTCCTGTAGGATTCAAGCTTCCAGATAACTCCAGGTCATGCTTAGTTTTTCCAGTTGTTGCTTCATTCTCCTTCAGGTCTCCCTTTATGAAGACAGTATCCTCTGGGTTTCTCCGCCCAAAGCAAATTCTTTGTACCAAATCAAAACTAAAGCTTTTGTAAAAGTACCCCTCAGATGGCAGTTTTCTGAGGCATTATGACTACAACCTTCATTCCCATCTGATCCAGCTGGGGGTTTTTTTTTACTCAAAATGTTTATTTTGCGTTGGCAGCATAACACAGTTTCATAGTACAGTTTGCCTCAAGACAAAGCTTTTGTGTCGTCTCTCTGGTTTAATCGGTGCTGTTTGTTTGTGGCTTTGCCCTCAGTGTCTGATCATCAGTGGCTCTGCCCTGATCCAATCTCTTTAACCCCTGGACCTGAAAGTGTCTGAGCACAAACTAAGACCCAGGTGCTCTCTGAATAATATAGGGCATATAAGGGCAGACCTGGGTTAATTTGTCTTTCCAACAAGTTGAAATTAGCCTGAGAAATATAAATGTTCTGATGTTCTCTGTTCCTGTACTACAGCTGTAAATATCTCATGTATAGCAATGTTTCTATACAAGTGGGTAGAAATGCACTTATAAGGTTCATATCATTGTAGTAAATCTGATTAAAAATGCAACAAAACAAAAGAAAAAATGAAAGTCGGGCTGAGGATTTCTTGACATTTCGTTTCCTTTCCTGCTTACTATTTACGTTTGATGGTGTCAATGTGACCCACTGGGTGTCTGTCTCCCAGCCTGATCACCTTAGCCGTGGCCATAGATTAAAGTCTATAATCCAGGTTCTTCTCTCCTCAACTCTACTTCCTGAATTGCCTGCTGGACCCTGTTTACTTTCAGGCCTGCTCTTTTAATTGAAGCCCTTTCACCTATTCCTACATTAACCAACAAGACTCGAACTTCCTCTTCTAAGTAAAAGAGTCTTTGTGAGGGGAGCCAGAATGAAAATGAGGACACAAGCAGCAGGTCCAACAAACAGAGCTTCTTAGTCTTAATCTGGGATAACTTGTCTCCGGTAGGATGATACTAACATAAACAAAGAGACTAGTGAAGAAGTTCACAATACTTCTTTTAACCCTACTACAATTCTAACATGTATTTCTATAAAAGTGGAGGTCATACAAAAGAAAAAAATAATAATACAACATTAATTGTGCTGCATTTGTGCCACATTTGCAATCTTCCATTTTTTTCTTTTTTTTCTTTTTATAGCATTTAAAACAACATCCAAGTTGCAATTTTGATTTGAAAACTAACTTGGTGGTTTATCTATGTGTCAGTGTGAGATGGACAAACACAAGAGATTCATCAGCCAAAGGCAACTAATAAACACCATTTATGTCTGAAATAAAGCCAATCCTAGCGGCTAGTTACAGCATAATTGCGTATCTTAGCAGAGCAGTATCATTCATGAAGCTACTGTGATGTGCACAGATTAATCGGCCACAATATCACCAATAAACCTGCAAATCCTCAGATTAATAAAATGGGATAAAACATGTCACCTACTGGGCATTAAAGGTGATGGTAGGCAGTTTTAATTATCTTAGGACGGAGACGGGCTCTTCAGGTTTTAGCCACAGACAGTATATAAAAGATGGACGGGGCTTCCAAGACATCACTTATGATTTTACGAAGTCCCATTTTGAGCCATTTTGAGATGAGACAATGTCAGGTGTGTCTGACTTTCAAGCCATATGCTTATTAGCTGTCTACTTGTTTCTGGCTGATAAATTGTTAAGTTGCCAGCTAATGAGCATTTCCTTGATAATCCTCCTTTCTGACACTTAAAATGATAAAACATTACAAAATGGACTCAATGCTTTATACAGTATAACCAGAAAATACTTCCAAAGACCATAAACTCAACAGCAAAGTATTTACCATGGACCCAGTAGAGAGACTTCTATAGGACTGCGAGTCATGCTGCAAACACAGCTTTCGCCCCCTGATGGCCATTCAAAGGAATGCAAGTTTAAGGTACTTCTGCACTGGCCTCTTTTTGGACTCAGAAGCTACATCTTTTATACTTTCTCTGCTGTCAAGTTGCTTTTGGGTTGTTTTTGTTTGTTTGTTTGTTTTTTGGACAAAGGCTTGAAGTGCTAAGTTATCAGCTAATGCTAGCTAGTTGCATTTTACAGACACAGATATGTGCTAGTTAATGCTAAGTAACATAAATTTAAAAAACAAAAACAAAAACCACTAGAATTTAATCTGGCACTCAGGCTTCTTGGGCAGTCTACAGGTATAATTAACAATAATGTAAGTCATATTGTTTGTCCAACACACTCTACAAACATAGCCATGGAGTAACTCTTACTCTACTGGCACCCACCTTTCAAACTCAAAGTGAAGTCAGAGTTGTAAAAAAAACCATTTCGTTTGTATCAGGTCGTAACTGTGTTTATTCCTGATGTAACGATGGCTATTTTGTTGAAAGTTGAGCCTTAAAATAAAGATTTTAACTCACTTTTGGAGCCTGCCTCAAGTGGCCACTGGAGGAACTTCAGTTTTTGTGACATTTTTCAGTACTGGAGGTTCCTGCTCAGTTCTAGCAAATGAACATGAAACTACTCTTTTAAACCAAAAAATAAAGGAAATATTTTCATATTGTTTGTAGTGTTTTTTTTAAATCCTGACAAGAAATTGCTGTCAGCTGTCTGTCTTAGTGATTATCCTGTTTATTAGAGTATAAATAAAAATATTAGAATTTCACTCTGGTTAGTGATTCCTCGGCATGAATCAAACATCGACCTCTCCCTGTATGGTACACTTATTTACGTCATGATCCTAGTTTTTTTGTTTGTTTTTTTAGGACTGTGCAATGAACAAACAAATCACTAGTTGTTTTTTTTTTACTTGTCAAAGCACCTTCAGAGCTACTGAGAAACACTTTACATGGTTAAAATGAGGCAAAGATTAATGATTTTAAATGTTTAATAAGACGAGATACTTCTTTGGGGTTGCATTTTTGTGACGTCACAATCTCTGTGTATGTCTCCTGCCTGCAGAGCTGGAGGCTGCTGGTGGTGGATTCCTGTGGTAGGGCCCATGGTGGGTGGCGCAGTTGGAGCAGGCATTTACCTTATCTTCATTGAGCTGCACCACCCCGAACCTGAAAAACAAGAGGAAAACAATGTCCAGGACAAGTATGAGATCGTAACTATGACTTAATACTAAAAAATCTAGGTGTTAGCAAGAAAACTGAAATCTATTTCTACCATTAAAAAATATCTGAGTACATTTACAGTGAATAGTTGCATGAAGCATGTATGTGACTGAATAATTTTATAGTCATTTATTTATATACATATGAATATTTTATGAAGCCTTTAAAGTCTCTTTTTTAAAAAAGTCTAGACGACTTCAGATATCAGGGTTTATCTTCCAGGGGCTCTTTTAAATATTAAATTTGACTAAAATAATATATCAACTATACAAAAAATAGATTCTCTTTAGTATCATAATAATATAACCTTATATAAAGTGTTTCTTCTACATTAATCAGTAGCTATGCAGTATTTTTAATCTACTTTTTCCTAACTGGGACCATCTTCTCCTGTTAGAAATGTTTGCCAAGTTTCTGAACAGTATTGTTTTTTTATGTGCTTCTGTCAAACAAGTGGGTATTAAATATACAGCATGTATTTGAAAACTGTTGAAAGGCAGCAATTTATGATATGTTTAGGTAGTGGCATTAATTGGTATCGTGGGGTGTCTTCTCTCTGTGTCACACCATCCTTTGCGCACATGTAAAAATGTACGATCGCTGTATCTTGCTGTTGTCATTTTGTTTTTTTAACATGTATGTGTAGAAAGTCGAGCCTTAAAATGACGATACTGGTATAAGTTTATATTTTCATTTATGTATGCTCACGTAAACGTTTCTTTTCTGCAAAAAATGTAGCACATGTCACTGAATTCCTTCATGTTCTTTGTAGCGGTAGTGTCACTGTATCGCAGGCAGTATGTAAACACTGACTGTAACTGTTTACATTAAATGCTTCTCACAACTAATGTGGGAATGTCTAATAAAGACTGAAAATTCCCTCCAAAGCACACATTCATTGAGCCTCTGGATTCAGGTTAGTTTGTGATCTTTTGAAAATATCATATCGACACTATTTTTGTTATTTACTCTTGAAATGATTTGAAATATCCAATTTTGCCCGATCTTGCAGCCGTGAAGAATCTTATTTACATCTTCATATACTTTAAAACAGGGGTGTCAAACATAAGGCCCGGGGGCCAGAATTGGCCCAGCAAAAGAAGAAGACAGGTTTCATTTTCACTGATCTGGCCTACATAAGATCAGCGCGTGCTGCATGTGGCCCACCATGTATAATGAGGTTGACATGCCTCTTCTATATGTGAATCACTGCTAAGATGGGCTGAGCCCTATCTGCAGTAAAGGGAAAAAAAAAAGACAAATAAACAAATTAAACCAATCACATTACCTGTCTGGTCTTTATAAGGCTGTTTTTCAGGATAATGTGACCTTAAACACAGCCTTGAAGATTGGATCCCTCAGAGAAGGCACTGCTGTCAGAAAACAGGAAGCATATAATCTCTGCTAATGTGTGGATGCTGATATTGGCTGTCAGTTGAAGAAAATAGCCGTTCTTACATTATTACTGTGCTTAGGGTCATTTTACAGCAACACAGTGGTTTGCCGATATAAAAGCACTCAAAGCACTTAAAAGTTGTTTGTTTTGTGTTGTGAAACAGGAAATAATGATGTTTGGCTGTGCACTGTGCATGAACTGATCCATTAAACTCTGCACTGTTAACTGTATGTATTCAAGTGTTCATTAGTGAAATTACTCAGATTTCATTATTTATTTTTCTAATACTTCTATGTTAGAGCTTTTTGAAGTCACATTTTGATGTATTTATCTGTAATGTGTCTTCTCTCTTTTTTTTTCTTCTTCAGCACATGTCACTGTATCTTAATATTAAGTAAACTGATAAGCAGCATTTAAAATGTATCAGTGATTAGGGGGGTAACAACATCTGATTGGGTAATATGTCGTGGAGCACAAATGATGACAGATCCCCAAATCATTTGCTATGAAAATTTGTTCCTTGCTATAAAAAGAATAAATAAACAGAATAGATACATTTTAACTGAGTGAAGAAGAAACTCTCAGTGCATTGTGGAAAGCCCCCAGCAGCCTAGGAGGAGTCAGGGTCACCTGATCTCACAACTATAAGCTTCATCAAAAAGTAAAGTTTTACGCCTAATCTCAAAAGTAGAGTCCCTTTTTCCCAAAACCAAACTGGACGCTGGTTCCAGAGAAGAGGCTCTGCCTCCCATTCTACTTTTAAATACTCTAGGAATCACAAGTAAGCCCGCAGTCTGAGAGCGAAGAGCTCTACTAGGGTGATATGTGGTACTATAAGGTCACTAAGATAAGATGGGGCCTGATTATTCAAGAGCTTGTATGTGAGGAGCAGGACTTCATTCAATCTGAAAAATGGACTATGTTGGGCACTCTTCACATGCCCAACAGTAGTATAGTCCACTGCTTATAACCGTTTCTTGCTCCCACTCATTTAAAAAAATAAACTACCAAAACTCCTGGTTCCTCGGTCTTCTGGTTCCTGGTCCTCAAAGATAGCCAGTGCAGATATTAATTCTAAAAAAAAGGGTTGAGTCATCCCTCTAGTTCAGAGCAGTCACCCCTGTACGTACAGAAGGAACATTCAGCAGAAATGCATTAAATTTTAAAAGAAGACGGATTTGAAAGCTTAAACAGTTTCATGGAGAATGCATGCAAAGTGTTTTACTGGTCAGTGGTTTTGGAGTTTTTCCCCCAGAAAGCAGCCCGTCTTTGACTTTACATCATAAAGGAGCACACTACATGAGCCCGCTGCATGCTGTGATCTGGATTAAGTGTATATGGCAGCTTTGAGTCACCATTAGTCTTTATACTATCACCATAAGATCAATGTGGACTGCATGTGGACCACCATGTAAAATGATACCTCATCTTAACGTGAATCACTGCTAAACTGGTCTAAGCCCCATTTGCAGTAAAAGGAAAACAAAAAACAGTCAAACAAAACAAAACAAATCACTTGACCCGTTTGGTCTTTATGTCAAGAGGGGCCCTGGAGACCAGTATGTGACCATGAACCCAAAAATACAAAACCAGACACCGACAGCAGGAATCACGTTGACAGTCTTTATTTACAAGAAACAGGTGAAGTGCAGACAGGTGGAGAGTGCCCCGGGAATAGATAGCCAAGTTACACTGGGAGAGCATCCTGGATGGCCGTGAGTGAACTGAAGGTACAATCTGAGATGTTTGGCAATCCGAAGCAGTGGTGACAGGAGGGCAGGCAGGTGAGTTGAGCGAGTCTAAGACAGCCAGTGAACAGAATCTCCAGTGAGGCCAGCGTTCAGATGAATAAAAGCGGTGAGTATGACGTGTCTGACGACATAATAGAAGCACAAGGAAAACGAGGAGAGTCACAAGAAGCAAAAAACATATTGCACTTGAGCAGCCTGTACTCATGGAGGTTAGCAGACGAATTCGCGAAGAAGTATTGAGAACGCTGGTCTTAAATACTGCTGGCTGATAATCCCAGAATCGCCATCAGGTGAGCACACCAGGCCTGTGGGTGTGCGTTATGAGTCAGAAATCATTGAAGAGGCAAGAATTAAAGACCGTGAAACCCATGAATGCTCCTTCGGCCTATACCCTTTCCAATCTACCAGAAACTGCCGACCCCGACATCGCTAGCAAACATCTAGAATCTGCCGGAACGTGTAGGCCGGATGCGTATCGATGAGTTGAACAGGTCGGAGGATGGGCACAGAGCATTGGATATCACCGGTTTCAACTGGGACACATGAAACGTTGGACGTATACATAGAGATGCAGGGAGTTTTAATTTCACAGCTGTAGGGCTGATGACCTTGTCCACCTTGTAGGGTGCAATGTAGCGCGGTGAGAGTTGATAGGAGGACCCCCGAAGGGGCTGTGACCCGCCTTTGTTGGTTGATGGTCCGGAGGAGTATATTCTGAGTCCAGACTCGCTGGCAGCGTTGTACGTGATGCTGGAACGAGGGCACTGTGAGCTCAGTTTCATGTTCCGGAAATAGTGGCAGTTGGTAACCTAGGTAAGCCACATAAGGGGAGAGACCGATAGCACAAGAGGTGAGTGAATTGTGTGCATATCCAGCCCACGGCAGGTAAGTCGACCAGGTTGATGGGTTGTGCGCAGTGATGCAGGGGGAGGGTAGCTTCCAATTCCTGCTTGAGACGCTTTGTCTGCCTGTTGGTCTGCGGGTGATACCTTGCTCCTAGAGCTGAACAGAAAGCTTTCCATATGTAGGCAGGTGGAAGGTCATTATTATGGAACATGCCCCTGGATGGCGCTGTTTCTCTTGGGGTACCCCTGGGAGCGCAAGGGATGATGGGGACCTATGAGACTTTCACAAAAGTGCTAGCTTGCAACTGTGTTTTTTCGCTGTGTGGTCTGTTTAAGCGTGGAACAGTTGAGGCACCGGGTGTTGCCGCGATCGACTTCCCCGTTAATCTCAGGGAGGCCTATTCCATTTTCTTCTGGATTAATGCACTGTATGTATTTAAGTTCACACCTGTATTATAATATTTTCATGCATAAGAGGGAAAATGTGCTGTGGTTAACTACTCAATTTTGGCTCTGTATTTTAGCAGGAGAAGCCACTACAGTCATTTTTGTACTGCCAGGTTTGTTTTGTTTCTGGATGGGTTTATCAGTCACAAATTGGCATTAGACATCTCCAGGTTCCAGACCCTGAAAAATTGGAATTATAACCTGCAGTAACAGTGGGTTACCAGTGCGTGAAGCTGTCACTTGGTGAGAACCAATTTGATTTCCTTATTTTTACAACCTTTCTATTTTCGTCTGGATGCTTAATTTATAATGCAGATTAAAAGCACCCCAAAGAGAATCGGTTCTGGGCGGGTTTATTTAGCCAGGCTACACATACCTGAGATGAGAACTGGAGATGCCTGTCCAAAACAATTTCCAAGGGTATGCCATGTAACCTGAAAACTTGTTTCACCATGATCCTAGCGGTTTTTGTGGCCATGGGGAATTTGTCCAGCGCAATGAAGTGTGCATCCCTAAAGAACCTGTAAATCATAGTTAAAATAACAGTTTCCAGAAGACCTTGGCAATCCAGTTACAAAGTCTAAGGCAATGTGTGACCACGGCCGGTGGGGAGTAGAAAGGGGTTGTAACAGCCTGGCCGGCCGTTTGGTAGAAGGCTTACTGTGGGCGCAAACAGTGCAAGCAGCCACTTATTCCTTGACATCCTTTTCTGGCATGTCCCACCAAAAATACCTCCTGACTAGGAACGTGGTCCTGCTCCTCCCAGCATGACATGAGAACTTAGCTGAATGAATCCAATGCAGAACTGCAGAACAGTCCATGGCAGGGACATAACGCCGGTTTGCTGGACCGGTTCCTGGATCAAGTTCATCTCCAGGGCCCGACAAATGGTGTCCTGTACATCCCAGGTGACAAACCCGATCCTGCATGTAGATGAAAGGATTATAGAAACCTCGGAGTGATCAGAGTTAGGAGCAAACTGGAGAGAAAGAGTATCTGGTTTGACATTTCGTGATTCTGGGCGAAAAGAAATGGAAAAGTTAAAAACGAGCAAAAAACAAAGACCACCGGGCCTGGCGAGTATTCAGTCTTTTAGCGGTATGGAGCTAAGTCAAATTCTTATGATCAGTCCATATTGTGAAAGGCTATTCTACTCCCTCTAATAAGTGTTGCCACTCCTCCAGTGCTCTTTGACCACCAATAGTTCTCGATCTCCAATGTAGACACTCAGCTGGGGACTATCTGAAATAAATAAAAGAAAGATCTGAAAGAAATAAAAAGCTATCTGATCTAATGAGGCTTACTTCGCAGACAGGTGGAGAGTGGCCCAGGAGGGGATAGCTGAGTTACACTGAAGGTACAACCTGAGATGTTTGGCGATGGTGACGGGAGGGCAGGCAGGTGAGTTGAGTAAGTCCGAGAACGCAGCCAGTGAACAGAGTCTCCAGTGAGGACAGTATCCAGATGAGTAAAAAGCAAAACTGCAAGCGGTGAGTATGATGGGTCCGAAGAGATACTAGAAGCACAAGAAAAACAAGGTGAGTCACAAGAAGCAACAAAGCGTAGAGCACTTGAGCAGTCTGTACTCATAGAGGTTAGCAGACAAACTGGCAAAGGATAGTTGAGAACGCTGGTCTTAAATACCGCTGGCTGATAATCTCAGAATCGTCATCAGGTGAGCACACCAGGTGCGTTGATGAGAACTATGCCCAGGGGTGGAACTGTGGCCAAAACATGAAAAAACCCACACAGCCACTCACCCAGGCCATGACATATAAGACTGTTTTTCTGGATAATACAATCTTAAACACAGCCTTGAAGATTGGATCACTCAGAGTAGGCACTGCTGTCAGAAAACAGGAAGCATATAACTAATGTGTGGATGCTGTTATTTGCTGTCAGTTGAAGAAAATAGCCGTTCTTACATTATTACTGTGCTGAGGGTCATTTTACAGCAACACAGTGGTTTAGTGATATAAAAGCACTCAAAGCACTCAAAAGTTGTTTGTTTTGTGTTGTGAAACAGGAAATAATGATGACATAATCTCTGATGTTTGGCTGTGCACTGTGCATGAACTGATCCATTAAACTCTGCACTGTTAACTGTATGTATTCAACTGTTCATTAGTGAAATTACTTGTATTTCATTATTTATTTTTCTAATACCTCTACTTTAGAGCTGTTTGAAATCACATTTTAATGTATTTATTTGTAATGTGTGACACCTTCTCTTCTTTAGCACATGTCACTGTATCAATGTAGTAAACTGATAAGCAGCATTTAAAACGAATCCGTGAAGAAAGAATATGAAGCTTAAACAGCTTCATGAAGAATGGATGCAAAGTGTTTTACTGGTCAGTGGTTGTGGAGTTTTCCCCAGAAAGCATCCTCTCTTTGACTTTACATCATAGAGGATCACATTACCTGAGCCCGCTGCATGCTGTGATCTGGATTAAGTGTATATGGCAGCTTTGATTCCCCATCAGTCATTATACTATCACCATGTTTCCCTCATCTGGATGTAAATATGTAAGGTACCATCACAAAGGCAGTCCTTGCCTGCTAAAATTGTGTGCACACACGTGAAGAAGGCATGGACGTACACAATCCTTGGCAAAGAGCAGGGTCATCAAGTTTGCTGTTTGAAAGTGTGTCAGGTGATGTTATATACTAAACAAACGTCAGCTTTAAATATAGCTGCTCTTCAGAACAGGTATAGAGAGTGTTTAATAGTAAGGTTAATATAGCAAACAAAAAAAGGATCCTCACCAAAGCCTGAACTATGCTTATACAGACCTAATTTTGGACTTGATTTTACTGACATATTTTATAAAAGAAAATCAGCTCTATAGTAAGACTCACAGTTGATAAATGTTGCTGTAAATGCATTGTGAGCCACTAGGTAGTAAGACTGGTGCACATGCAAACCGGAAGAAACAGCATGAGCTTATGTAAGGTGTTTAACAGCGACCCCACATTTATCCCTGACTGTATTTTAAAGTCAGGCTATCACAAACAGATGGATGGGACAACATATACAATAGACCTGAAAACTTATTTTGAAAGCTTATTTTATATATTAATTTATGTATAAAGAGCATCTAGTCAGGGCTGGATCAGGTGACCCTGATTCAGCCCTTAGTTACACTGCAATAGGCTGAGGCTGCTGGGGGCTTCCCATGATGCATTGAGAGTTTCTTTTTCACTCACCTTTTTTCAGTCACTATGTGTTTTTCCACTACTCTGCATTTAATCATTAGTTATTATTCATCTGTGGCTCGCTTCCACAGCATGTCTTTGTACCGTCTTCCTTCCCTCACCCCAATCAGTCGCAGCAGATGGTTGCCCCTCCCTGACCCTGGTTCTGCTGTAGGTTTCTTCCGTAAAAGGGGAGCTTTTCCTTCCCACTGTTGCCAGTTGTTTGCTCGTAGGGTCTGATTGATAGGGTTTTGCATTATTGTAGGGTCTTTACCTTACAATATAACATGCCATATAAATAAAACTATATTTATTTATTTGTTGATTTTTCCTCAAAGCAATGAGCAAGCCCAAAACTATAAATGAAAAGTTGTTCCTTTTTTTTTTTACTAAAAAAAAAAAAAAAAAACTCCACAGAGATTATAAACAGTGAGCTTTTAAATTAGAAAACTGTGTACGCATTAAAAAATAAATAAATAAATAAATGAAAACACTAGATTAAAATTGAAGAAAACAGCAATATGCTTTAGATACTATTTTGTTAATACCCAATATCACTAGATGAAAAAAAAATGCCTAGGGTTTTATTTTTTATCCACTCTGGGTGACGTTAAGAAAATTTTGTGTGCAGTATTGATCCACTGTGTGCCCTGGGTACACAGAGTGCTCTTTGTCATCTGTTTAAACATAGGTTTAAGCAATGTGGTAATAGTCCACATCTAATCCATGTCATGTCTTTAGCCAATAACAGGTATTTCTATAAAAGCTACATGAAAAGTACATATTCTGTACCTCTACCCTGGTACTTGGAGATGGTCTCGATGGAGGATCCAAGGTCACTTCTACCTATTAGTCACTCCCAGCACATCGTACCACATCCCCTGCCTATCATACCTCTGCTCTTTCACAATGTGCTCAATGTACACGATCCAGCCCCCAGCCAGTCAGGATAAGAATAAATCCCCCTTATCCATGAACCATTGCACCTGGTGTCCCCTCTCTTTCTCTTTAGAGTAGGGTAAAATGATCTGATTTCAATCCTCAGGACAGAAATGAGGCTTCCTTAAAAACAGCTTCTACATCTGCAGACAAAAGGCTCTCACCTTTAAAATCCACTGCACCCGCTGAAGATTTTCTAAGCCTGGCCAAAAGGAACTACCAAGCTGACGGCATGTTTGTGGTCAAAGTCTTGTGGTGTTTACTTTTAATCTATCACCTCAGTGAGGGAAAGAAAATCAAAGGAATCAGAGCAGGTAAGTGAAATATCACAGACGATTAAAAAAGTGTGACAAAATACATTTAACGCCTTGCCTTCGCTTCTGTGATTAATGCACAGATTGACTGATGTTATTATGGTTCAGATGTTGAAAACTTTAACAAGCGCTAAATTTAACTATAGTTCATGCTGTGAATTCATGCTGAGTGAAGTGTTTGCAATGAGACTCACACAGAAATTAGCCAATGTGTACCCTGCAGAAGTATACACATTATTTCCCAAGGTATCTCTTTCAAAAGACAATCTTTAAAACAATCTTTACTGTTTATTTAGCCGCACAGTAGATAGTTATAAAGACGTGGTTCCACAGAGTAGTATTTGCCTAACATGCAAAAGATCCCCAGTTTGGTCCCAGGAGGAGACACAAATGGATCACAAAGGGGGTCCGATGTAGAAACACAGCTAAATTAAACATGTGGAGCTACCTGTCATGGCTACCCTGTGTACATCAGGAAGCAGCTGAAAGTAGCTTCATGTCTTGTAAAGTGAAATTTTAACCAAGTTTCAGTCCAGCTGCTTCAGGCTGTATGTTTATTTTTACTAATTCATATGAACAATTACATTTAAAAATTGCATTAAGATTCCACAGATGAGCAACAAATAAGAAGAGAAACAAGAACAGTGTGTGTGTGTGTGTGTGTGTGTGTGTGTGTGTGTGTGTGTGTGTGTGTGTGCTTTCCTGGCATGACTTGGATCCCCTTCACTTCAAATCAGTATAAAGCTGTTCTGAGCTTTCACTTTTATCCTGTGATAAAACATTTCTGTTTTCATGTAATCAGTCCTTTCAAGATTCCCAGTGCCCCCGGTGTCTGGGGAAAAACAGGTCACCAAATGGTTTGATGAATATGAAAATGTGAATTTTGGAAGATTTTGATTTTGGACAAAGGTGTTAGCCTTTTCCTCCACCATGTGGATATCTGGGTGAATGGCGTTCATCCAGATAGAAGCTTGAAAAACTGAAACAGCTGTCAGATCTTGTTAAGTTGAACTTGTTGTTTTGAACTTTTAAATACTTTTTTAAATAAAATAAAACATTTGCCATCTTAAAACCCAGCTCTTTTTTTCTACAAAATCTCCACTATTTAAAAGCTCGTAAAGGATGCGTTCACACCTTATTGATGATTGTTATCATTTTTTGAAAAGTCCTACAACGAAATCATTGAAACGTGCGCAAAAAGGAAAAGTTACTGGAGATTTGAACTCAGATCAGTTTTCCTTGTATTATTGTAGGATCTTTACCTTACAATACAAAGCTCCTTGAGGTAACTGTTGTTGTGATTTGGCACTATATAAATAAAACTGAATAAATCGTATTCCTTTAGGTTTGCCATTATTTTCTCCATTCTCAGTCTTTAGTGCCGGTGTTTTTACTGCGTCTTTAAATGTGGGCTTATGACAGACTTCATGCCCCATTTAGAAATATGTTTTTTTAAATTATGCGCTGTGATAGATACCATAAGTGATTTGCAAAGTAAACACAGTTCTTGTACAAATCTGGGTTAGGGTTTGTTTGTGTTCTGTTACTAATGAGTCAGACTGTTTTAACTGTTCGTGTCGATAAACAGTCACTGAAGAGACACACCAAAGCAAATGATGATAAATGATGGCTGGATATTCTTTTACTTTCACTGCTAAGATGATATGGGCTTCACATCAGGAACCAAACTCATCTGAAGGCAGCTGCATCGCTGGGTGTTTACAGGCGCCTTGGTTTTTGGCATTATTAGCTGTGGTTTTAAACATGTTGAGGGAGGAGGAGTTTACGTAACAAATGATAGAAGAGTCTGGCAGCGATTCATCCGATGAGACTTGTTGTGAAGTGATGCCTGTGAGCAGATGCCAGCGAGGTCTGTATGACCTGGACTCACAGCAAAGTGCTTCTGATTGGGCGTTAGTCAGTCTACAGTCCAATTGAACCTCAGCAGGAACTGGCTGTCCTGATTTCTCCACGTTTACTTACTCAAATACTTGCATTAATGCATCAAGACACACTCTGTGTTCTCAAATTGACAAATTTCCATTCATTATTTGTAATTATTCGGTAATCATAACCCTTGTGTCAATGTTTTCTTTAAAGTATTCATTTCTAACAGACAATCCATCTGTTATCTGATTTCTGAGGTGCAGCGGAGTCAGAGCAGAGGGGTGTCCTGAGGGAGAAAGAGCCATATGTCAGCCGTTCAGTCTTTAGGCTGTTTTTAGGAGGTGAGGACACCTGCATGCTGGACCCTCTGCAGCTGCAGACTCTCACCTCCTGTGGCTTCAACAGCAGTAATCCCCTCATCATCATCACTCATGGGTGGTCGGTAAGGTCAACTCCCTTTTCTCTCTTTACGCTTCGCTGACTTAAGCCACTGGATACTAAACATGGAACTTGACTACAGGGAGGGAAAAGTCTTCAAAAGGCTGAAACGTTGAAAAAACACACGAGGTAGACATGTGGATCTGCACTGAAATATAGTCAAACTTTGGATCGGATCACATCAGCCACGATAGCAGTTAGTTCCCAGACCACACCCATCACAACTCAAGATTACTAATCCTTCAATAGAGATTTATAAGTACATTATCCATCATTCAAGCATTTTCTTTAAAAAATTTTTTTTGCTTATCCAGTTCAGGGTTGTTGGGGGGCCGATCCCAGTGGTCAAAGGGCGAGAGGAGGGGTACATCTTGAATAGGTCGCCAGCCTCTTGCAGGGCTAACACGGAGAAACATACATTAAAAAGTAGAAGGGGTGGGGTGCTAGTGCCATGACTCTCTTGACCCCACTCAACTTTGAGTGCCCTTTTCTCTTTGGAGTATGAGACATTTTGATCTCAGTTACACAACTATAAAGCTGTCTCTATCACAGTGAAAATATTTGTCCACAAACAGACTTAAGAACACCTGGCAAAATACATAAAACCTCCTTGCGGTAATTCCCAATCACAAGGTAAAAACAATCTGTATCATATTTATCTGTCAGCGAGATTTCAACACCAAGCTGAAGTTTGTGAATGTTACAGGAGAGGTGAAGGGTGGGCAGATAAAAGAAAGCTGTTTTGTTTTGGTGCACATCCAGGTCACCTATTCTAAAATTGCAAAACAGGAAGCAGGCCTTGGCTGAGATTGCACTCTCTTAGTCGCCCTGTAGTTTGTCATGCCTCCCCGTATGAGGTAGCCTGATTTTATTTGGAGTGAAACCATATAGTATATGTTTCATAGTCATGTCTGCAGAGTATGCTATAAAAGCAAAATTTCAAGTTTGTTTTTCAATTTAAAGACATTTTCTCAGAAAATAACCTAAAATTTTGACTTATGGATGGCAAAAAATGTTTTTTTCAGTGGCAGAAGCAAACTTCCATAGTCTGAGAATAGGGTCCCCAGATGCCAGACAATCAGTTTGACAAAGGGAGGACAGGAGACTATAGACACTGAGGATTAGCTGGAGATTAGAGACGCATGGGGAACAAGACACAGGTGAACGTAATCAGCACAAATGAAAACTTACAAAATAAAACAGGAAATGAACAACAATCACCTTTACTGAAACAAGGAGTCACTGAAACATGAAAGATAGATAATGAACATGAATGAACTCATTCATTGGGGCAACGTTTTAAAGACACAGGAAAAACAAAGAAAAACTAAGCTTCGGACTAAAGACAGCTGGAACTGGAGAAGCATAAGAGACAGTGAAGGATCACACATGTGAAGACATGAACGAGACAGAGGGGACACAGACTGGGGAATACTGGCGAAGAATAACAAACAGAAGCCAAACACAAAACAGAACTCACTAATTTCACAAGAACTACAAATCACTAAAAAAGAAACTTGTGACAGGTGCATAAAAATAAGAACCAGAATTCAAAAATACCATGAGAATTAAGACTCCATAAAACCCAACAAACACTAGCTCAACAAATGAGAACCAAACAGAAACTCCAGTTCCATAGACTAAGAATTCAAAAAGAAAAATAAGAAAGAAAAAAACCCTCCGTAAACACAAAGACCATGCCAATATATGATGGCTGGGGAAAAGTGAAAAACCAACAGTGTGTAACTGGTTCATGAGGGAAAATTCTCTAGTTAGGTAACAGAGTCACTGCAGTTTCTTTCATTTTTGTTGAACTGAACTATTACTATGCACAGGATTGTACTGTGCACTCACACTTTAAAAATAAGAAGCTGTTTTTTTAATGCTCAGTTTTGCTGTTGTGAAGGTGGATGGCATGATGGAGAGCTGGGTGATGAGGTTAGCCACGGCTGTGAGGACAAACCTGATAGATGCAAATGTGGTGCTTACAGACTGGCTGTCGCTGGCTCAGCAGCACTATCCAATAGCAGTACAGAAAACCCGCACTGTTGGAAAAGACATAGCTCACCTGCTGCAGACGCTTCAGGTGAGAATAAACTCCACTGATCTTTATAATGTCAGTGGACTGAAAGGTGCTATATTTTCATACCATAGTCACATCTATACGTTTCAATAATCATGCATGTCATTAATCACCTACAGGAGCACTACCAGTACCCACTTAGAAATGCTCATTTGATTGGCTACAGCCTCGGCGCTCACATCTCTGGATTTGCTGGGAGCTTTCTGACAGGTCCGGAAAAGATTGGAAGAATTACTGGTGAGGTTTTTAGTCCTTTTATAACTAAACTTAATAAATAGCAATTTATTCATTTAATATTCTAAAGCCACCTGACGCTTGTCTATATCATGTCTGTTCAGGGCTTGATCCAGCTGGCCCGCTGTTTGAAGGCATGTCTCCCACAGACAGACTGTCTCCTGATGATGCTGAATTTGTAGATGCCATCCACACTTTCACCCACGAGCGTATGGGCCTCAGTGTGGGAATCAAGCAAGCTGTGGCCCATTATGACTTTTACCCGAATGGAGGAGATTTCCAACCAGGGTGTGACCTACAAAACATTTACGAGCACATATCCCAGTACGGGATCCTCGGTAAGATAAATACGGAACAGCACATTAAAAATTGTGACCACCAGAAATAACAATGATTTTTTTAATAGTAAAGTATTTCTGGGCAGCATGAAATCAGCAGCTCTGTGAGTGCCTCTTAGAGGTTGCATAGTTTTACATGGTCTGTAAGTGTGGGATAGAACAACAGAACATCCTGCTTTCTGTTTGCCACAGAACACTGGCAACAAGCTGCCTGGTCTGATGAGTCTCAATTTCTGCTCCGACATTCAGATGATAAACAGCATGGATCGATCCTGCCTTGAATTCACGGTTCAAGGTGCTGGTGGTGGTGATGTAATCATGTGGGGGATATTTTCTTGCGTCTCTTAGTACCAACTAAACCTCAGCCTACCTGAGTTTTGTCCATCCCTTTATGATCACAGTGCACCCAGCAACTGTGTGATGATATCATCTCAGTATGAAGCAAAATCCCTGAGGAATGTTTCCAGCACCTTGTTGAATCTTTGCTACAAAGAATTAAAGCAGCTTTGAATAGGGCACCCAACCCTAGTCGGATGTATCTAATGAAGGGGCCACTTTAAACATTGTAATGAACTTTAAACATTATAAACATTTTTCTGAACAAACAGTCTTTTACAAATCCAGACCAGTATGCATATTTATCAGGAATACCAAAGCTATTATATTTGTTTATTTATTTAATCACTGTATTAATGAGTCCATGTAAAGCAGTCATCCATTCCCTGCCTGAAAAGGCATTCAGGTTTCTGGTTCTTCTGGTTTAAATCCAAACTCCGATCAGAGCAGTATGTTCTTCTGCTTAAGGCTTTCTGGGTTCCTTCTTTGCACGCTCTATCATAACATTTTTTTTTCTTAATTGGCCCTGCCACCTCAGTACACTGGTTTAGAAGCCACGTCTAGGATGCCGATTCCTTTTCTGCTTGTTGACAGTTTCTTCTTCTGTGTTTAGGCAGATGTATTTAATTTCATGCAGTCTAACAGAAGTGGCTGCAGGATTTATGCTGCCTCTCAATCCTAAACACATCCTCACAATATGACAGCTAGAACCACATTAAAGCATCTGTCATCCTCAGGAGTTAATTAGCAACATGTGCCGTGCTTTTTCTCTGTCCATCCCTCTGAGCCGAGCTGCCTCCAGGCTACAAGCTGCTGCTCAGAAAACGGCCTTCAGAGCAGAGCGGTGTCAGACATAATGAGTCACTTATAGGAGATGTGACAGAAGCAAGGGCTGATAGATGCTACGATTTGGTTATAATGAACTCGATCCACAAATAATGGTCAGGCTTCGTCATTTAGCTGCTCCACAATCCGTTGAAAGTCAGATCAAAGTTGTTTTGAAGAAGCAGATTTAAAATTTTTACATTTTTATTTCTTCTCCTAGGTTTTGAGCAAACAGTAAAATGTGCCCATGAGCGCTCCGTCCATCTCTTCATTGACTCTCTGCTCAATAAAGACAAGCAGAGCATGGCCTACAGGTGCAGCGACAACAGTGCCTTTGACAAGGGTGTCTGTCTGGACTGCCGGAAGAATCGCTGCAACACGCTAGGCTATGATATCAAGAAAGTCCGCACGGGCACCAGCAAGAGGCTCTACCTGAAAACACGGTCTCGGATGCCTTACAAACGTATGGTTTGTCATTTTGACCTAACAGCCTGGTAAAAGTCATAATGTGCCAACAGGATACACTTATATCTCCCATTAAATACTCTCATTACAGACACTGACAGACTTAATGTATATAAACAGCTTTTGCATGTGTTATTACAGCCAAATACATCTGTTTCACGGCAAGATTACACAAAAATAAAGTTAAAGTGGAGTGGCAGTGGATTTGAAGGGATTCGGTGCATCTTTCATCATGGCATAAAATCTCATCCCAAGAAGATTCCTAGCCGTTATTTGTTATTCAAATAAACCTATGACAAGACCGAGACTCTTTACAGCTTGATTTTTTTTGAGAATCCATTAAAATGTCAGGGAAAAAGTAACATTTTGTGCTATTTTCATTAACACAGACACTGAGATGTAGTTTGAGTCCGTCCTATATACAGTAAATATTTTAGCTTCTTTTAAAAATTACAAACCACAGTAATTTTATTTGTAATTTAGATCTTTAGTAGGAAAGGATGGCTTTCAGATTGGTGCCATCAACTAGGCTGGAAACCACAATGTTTTGGTCTTTTAGAAGAATTGGCAGACATGAATACATAAATATACGAGACAGTCTTATCCTTTATTGTAGCTATGTGTAGGATTTTGAAACTTTGCTCTTTGATGGCCTCATTTTCCCAGTTTTCTGTCTTGATTGAACTCCATTAGCTCCATAAGCCTAGGATAAACAAATTAGATTTTAGTAGTTAAAAGTGAAAGATCAGGGTCACTTTGGCCTCATAAAACTTTTTTTTTTTTGTCTAAATCAAGAAATTACAGACCAGTTTTTACCAATTTTTCACACAATAGAAGAAAAACGTATATCTAAGTCTGTTTAGACAGTCCAGATCCACCAGTAAACAAATCCAACCTTCTATTTGACTGGTAGGAATACAAAATCAGCCATTATCTACACAAAATCTGTTCCTCTTTCAATGTTTAATTGTCCTATATGCTAGACTGATAAAATATAAAGCTAACAAGAAAAATTGAAAAGTGTTTCGGTGGGGGGTTCTCTGTAATCGTGTCCTCTTCTTCTGTTTCTGGCTGCCACCCTTCAGTCTATCATTACCAGTTCAGGATCCAGTTCGTCAATCAGACGGAGAAGGTTGAGCCCTCTCTTACGATCTCCCTCACAGGAACAAAAGAAGAGAGTGGAGTTGTGGACATCACCTTGTGAGTACTGTACCACCACCACCACCCACCCCCCATCGGGCTTAAATCAGAACACATATGAGCAGTCTTTGACACATGCAATATGCAGCTGGGCTCTCAGCTCTACAAAGGAAGGAGAGCAAGTTAAGGAGAGCAGCTGACACACATGGAAACAACTGAAGCCTTTGCATGAAAGAGAACTATAAATGGGGATGATGGGATGAATAATTTAAACAAGGCAATATTCCCTGACAACTGTGTTATCCTTTATATTCTGTGTATCAAAGCGTCTCAGGCTAAACAGCGCTAGCAGAGGAAATCTCATCTGCTGTCCCGCTCTAGTCTGAGCCGCCACAACAGCCTTTTGCAGGGTGATTAACTCTCATCTAACTTTGTCTCTCTTGTTTTCTGCTTTAAAAATCTCCACCAGCAATGAAAAGATTTCAGGTAACAAAGCCTTCACCTTCCTGATCACCTTGGACAGAGACTTGGGGGAACTGATGTTGCTCAATATGCGCTGGGAGGCATCTCCTCTGTGGGAAAATGTGTGGGACAAGGTGCAGACCATCATTCCTTGGAGAGCTTGGGAAAGAAAAAGACTCCTGAATGTGGGCAAAATCAGCGTCAAAGCGGGCGAAACACAGAAGAGGTACACGTGTTTCTTACGAGCTAGCAGTGGTGGATGCAAAGATTAATTCCTGATTTCACAAGTACAACACGTTTGGTCACAACTTAACCCTTCAAAGCTTGAATTGTGAAATAATTGCCAGAAAATTCAATTTTTTTGAAAATGTGTTTATTGAACCTTCTGACAAAAAAATCCAAATATTAAATATTAGTTAAAATGATATGACTTTTTTTATTTAGATTTTTTTCAGGGTCTCAAAATCTCACAAAACTGTGTGTATCAAATATGATACACTTGGCGTTTGGGCAGGGATGTCAAACTCCTTCTAAAAAATAAAATAAAATAAAACATTCTTATATATATATATATATATATATATATATATATATATATATATATATATATATATATATATATATATATATATATATATATGTATATATATATATATATATATCTATATATATATATATATATATATATATATATATAAATAAGAATGTAAGTCATGTGGCTTACAAATGCTTACAAATGCTTCAATGATCTAGTCCAAACCAAATTTAACAAAAGCTGTGACAAAAACTAAGAAGAACATTAACTGTAGTTTTAAAGGTGAAATACGCCCTTTCAGCTTGTTTGTTTTCTTCGTATTATTTTTTGTTTCATGATAGATCACATATTTTCTGTAGCTTGCAGGTCTGACAGACAGACATGACAGGCTAGTTTAGTCTACAGCAGCCAATAATATGTGTAAAAAAGTGGTTTAGCATTATCTTTGCTGCATGAAGCAAGTCCTTCTCTGAAAGAGATGTCTGAATGGCACTATCTTAATATATGTATCATTCAGCATTAATTGGGCCTTCACGGATTAGCATGTTGCAGCTGTGGTTCAGGAGGTAGAGCAGGTTGTCTACTAATTGGAAGGTCAGTGGTTTTAGTCTGCATGTCAGTGTTTCCCTGGGCAAGATACTGAGCCCTGACTTGCCCCTGCTGCATCTATGTGTTAGGTTAAATCACTTTAAAAGCAATTAGGCATAGAAAAAGGTGATTAAGGCTTGTGGCTAGAAAGTACTTTAAGTGCTCATATAGAGTAGGAGAGTGCGATGTAAGTACCAGTCATTTTGCTATTGCATCTATTGGAGGACACAGTGTCCACGATTTCCAAAATATGTTCACATTTCCACTCTGTTCATCTTTAAATAAGCTCTGACCCAGAGAAAGCTGCCTTGTTTCGAATGGTGTTTATATGGTTGTTTTTTGTCTTTGCATTCAAAAGTTTTAACTTGCGTTGGTGGCATCACAGACGACCTGCACTCTGTTGACCCTGCAGTTTTTCACATCTCATTCAAAGCATGTATATGAGCATATATATTTCAAAATATAAAATAAAAATTACACTGTGATATGTAATAGAGCCAAAAACGGGATAAACAGGAAAGAAAGTCAAGTACAGGTGTCTCAAGTTGTACAGTAGTGCTAAGACGAGTAATATTACTGATACTGAATTATATTAATTTAATTTAGTTTTATTGAAGTAGCGCCAAATCACAACAACAGTTGCCTCAAGGGGCTTCATATTGTAAGGTAAAGACGCTACAATAATATAAAGAAAAGCACTTGACACCATTACAGACTGCTGATGCCATCTAGTGGCTTTTTTCCCATACACAGACTGGTTAATCTTTACTCCTGCGCTCGCTCTTTCTGTTTAACCACACCGTGTTAACGACATTGTCTCCGTTTTCCAGGACATCTTTCTGTTCCATGACGAACGAGGGACAAATGGAAGCGTCTGAAGATACGGTGTTTGTACGCTGTAAGGAAGAAAGATCAAAAAGGCCCAGAAGAAAAGACAACTTATAGACTTATGTGGATCACTCTCTGAAGATCTAACTGAAGATATCAGATGAATGGCCCTTGACTAACTAATACAATAAAATTCTCCCTCCTTGAAGTGAAGTTGTGCAGATTCAGGGAGTAACTTAGAAAGCCATAATTGCTGGAAAGAAGCACTGAATAAATAGTGTAATCCTGGAAAAATGACACTATAGACTATACCTCTGTTTGCCATTTCCAGAAAGATTTAGATTGTGTCATAAAATTATTAAATTACATTTTAAGGTAAAACCTCAGATTTACGTTACCGTCCTGGTAACCGTCCTTAAAGGTTTAACAGATGCAAGTTTCCCAAATATTAACCAGACGGTGAAAACAAAATCAGAAGTTCAAGAATCTGTTCATGATGTTAGTTCCAACAGAAAAGTGTCAATGAGTTATTAACATGTGCGCACATTTAAAAACCTGCATGAATACTGCCGATAACACCATAAAATTGTTTGCTCAGTGTCTCAGCAGAACAATAAATATACTCTGTTCTTTCCTATCATGTCATTAGGTGGGTTTATTTTTCTACACATGCACAAAGATCCATGCGTATCCATCTTTGGACTAACACATTTTTTTCACGTCAAAAATGTACAGATATTTGGGCTGAATGAAAACACAACTGACAGGTTCAACTGTAAGTTAAAGCGCTAAACCCTTTAAAGCCTGAGACATGAACAAACCACCAGAAAATTCTAACGTTTTTATAAAATTGATGTTTATTGAACCTTCTTATGACATCTATTATTTTGATTTGTATCATAATTGCTTGAAAAAAATCAGTCTTAAAATGTCATGTATCAGATATGATACACTGTAGGGTTAAGAAAGGCAAGTGATTACCAGGTGATGACTGCAGAGGGCAGGCTGTTACAGCAGAAAACTTAAAAGCAGTTGAATCTTGTTCTTCTAAATCAGGTGACCCTTGCATCCTCTTACCAATCATCACTTTGAACCATTTGTGTGATGAAAACAACATCAAATTAAATTCAATTAAATTGTAAAACTTTTCTTTTTTAAAGTACTAGAAATCCACAGCGCTACCTTCTAACACCGGACAAACAGGGAAAACAATTTGATAAATTCAATTTTATTAATGCAGTTCAAGTAATTTAAAAGAAATTATACATTTCCACAATAACTTTGCAAATGTAGTAAAATATTCAAATTAAGCAGGATGAGAATCAGAACAAAAGGAGGGGGGGGATCCAGACAATTTGAAGGCACAGTATAAAAGACAATGCATTAAATCAGACAATAGTAATGAATCTATAACATCTTGGATTCTGTTTACATCACTTACATTTCAGTGCACATTTTATCAGCATCAACAAACAAAATCCCAGAGTGTTAACCCTCAACACCAAGTATCCAGATCATTCATATAAAAAAAGAAAAAGAAAGATACGAATGTTTCAGCAAAGCATCTCTCTCTCTCACAGACAAAAGCTTTTTTAAAAAGCCACAGAAAATCTCATACCCAACAAAAAGCATAACTAGTAGCACCAAAAAGACAAAGACAATAAGTAAAAGGAGCAAAAGAATTGCATTTCTGCCTGTTCACAAGCTTTGCCGCAGCACACGGACATTTTCTTATCAAAACTGGTTTTCCGTGTACTCTCTCAGGAGGACACGCTGGAGGCATTTCTCACTGAGAAGGCCAAATGTTAAAACTCTGTGAAGCTCTGCATAGAATCTGGTCTGTAAGACATCCTGGCACTTTGCACATAAAACAATGTTAAATTGCAGTTGTGCTCAATTGAGCTCATTTGAGAGAGCATCTCTTTTATTAAACATATGTTATGTAGTCTACAAATCATCTTTGTGTGTTCTGCATTTGTATCAATTAATCTGAAGAGAACCTAAAATTACTGAATACTGTTCAAGTTAAGCCAAGAAAGTTTTTTTTTATCTGTGTGCAAAATTCGATTCTTCACGTGCTGGCTGATAAAGTGTCTACAATCAGGCACTGCTATGCTCTAAGTTGCATCATACAGACATTGTTTCAGTCTTCAGTAACGATCGCCGACACTTGTACATCAACTTCAGTCACACTGCTCTGAGTAGGCACATATTTAATGTAATCACACAAAACCAAAGGAAGTAACAAAGGTTAACAAAATCCCTAATCAGTAGAAAAAAGAAGGACAGAACAGTAGTGGATGGTTGATGCGTTGTGATTGTTCATTCTGATAAAGATCTGTTAACAGCAGCAACAAAGCAATAATACAATTAGAATCGCTAGATTTCCCAACTCCATGCACAAATAGAAACAATCTCAACTGCATTAAAAAGCATTAAGAGCAAAAAAAACAGCAACAAAGAACCAAACAAACCACATTTAAACCCGGACAGGGTCCTTATCTGGGTACAAAGGCTTGACTGCATTTGAGTGGTTTTATTTTGTCTTTAACAACTGCTAATGTGTGAAAAGATGGACAGATGACAAGAGTTAAAAGACACGACAGTCAAACCAGGACTCTTCTCTCCTCTAATCATTTCTGTACACTTGTATTGTGAGTTTGGTTTAACACATTCTGGTTTTTGCTTTCACTTTTCTGAATGTAAAGACCTACATGTAGCACAAAGTGGTTGTTTCGCAGTTCAGAGTCAAAGCAACCAGTTAGGTAAAAAAAGTTATTACAGAACACAAGTGTGATACAATCAGTTTAATAAAAGCTATTTTCTCATCATTCAATTCCACCTCAATTATTTTGTTGTAAACACATCAACAAACCATATAACAACTACAAATACATGGATTTAGAACACCAGATGACTCACTGGTCTTATTGAGCTCATTTCTCTACATTCTTCCTGTCCTGTCCTCTGCCTTGCATGGCAGCTTACGTGACCTGTAGGCCTGACCCAGAGGGGACTCTACCCAGACATCTGTATGCAGTCGTCTTTTACACTTGTATTCTGTCTTTTATTGATCCTGAGAAGATGAATTAAAACAGTGAACGATCTCCATTCAAAGAAAAATAAATTTATGTGAAACAAAAGACAAAACTACCTCAACATTTATACAATTGCACACAGAAGGAACAGAAGAATGCCTTACAAACAAAAAATAAAAATTTATGTTTTGGGAAAAAAAGTATCACATTGGCAAAAGAAAAACAGGTTCTTTTCAAACTCAAATCTGTTTTTGATTGGCAGCAGAAACTCTTGAAAAAACGAATAAATTTGCTTCTCTCTCCTCCACAAAAAAGAAAGAAAATTCAAAGGGTTTAAAAAAAAAAGAAAAAATAAAGATTAAGATTAAATAACGGAGATCAGTGAATTTCTCCCCCTGTTCATCCTTGGAAAATTATTTCCTATAAAAGCTAAGTGAACCACTGCTAGTCTTGCTCTTAGAGCAGAGGTGAGTGAGTTTGTTAGACCCAAAAATACCTCAGGCTTTGTCCAGTAAAAATGTTTCAGTTGCAAGTTCTCAGAATTTTGCAATAAGTGGTAATGGTAACTCTTTGGAGTAAGGTGCTCCGATTGTAGGCACGAAGAACCAAGGCAACAAGCGGACCTTCGCCTCATTGTCTCAACAGTCCCATTTGATACTGCTCTCTTGGTTGACGCTGCTGGCGCTGGCCCTGAGCTTGGCGCTGGCCCTGAGCTTGGCGCTGGCCCTGGCGCTGGCCCTGGCGCTGGCCTTGTGACGCTGGGTTCCGCCGTCTCAGGGTATTCAGGGTGTCTACAGGACATGGACATCTCAGTTAACTTAAAAGAAATACAGTGAATTCTGCAAGTCAATGCTACTACCATTTATATTGTTAGAAATGCCCACAGTAGAAGCGACCATTACATGAGAAGGTAATCATGTTAGACTACAAAATATTTTTTTAGCACCTTGCTATTCAGCCATGTTTGTGTTTCTTTCACCTAAATATGCAATTCAGTTATCTACAGTTGTGGAAGTTTACACACACTCATCATGGGTATGTTAATGATTTCTTTGAACTGTCCTTTTTCCAGGGTGGAATGAATGTACATCACACTTTAATTATTTAAAACACAAGAATTAGCAGAAGTTTAAATTTATTTGGGATTTTCTCTAATCCATACAGGGGGATATATATAATATATATATCCCCACTAATATTTCGAATGTCCCTTAGCAAGTTGCACCTCAACCCGATGCTTTTGGCAGCCATCAAGAAGCCTGTGGCATAATTCTGGCTGGATATGTGACCAGTCTTCTTGGCAAAATTTGGTCAAGCTGCAACTTGCTAAGGGACATTTAATTAAATGTTGTGGAGGGTGTATGTATATTTTTGACCATACACAGATAGAAAAAATCCAAAATAGATTCAAAAAGTCATTAAAAGTCTCAAATTACCATGACATTCATGGCCGTGGCCTACTAAAACATGTAAATATAAACTCAGTTACATACAGATGTACTGTTAGCATACTTGCAAAATGTATTATATGCATTATTGAAAAAAATAATTTTTTTTCTTTAAATTATTAAATAAAAAATTCAGTGGTTACAATACGAAATGTATGAGAAAAAAATATACATCCTCTGAGATTAAAGAGAAATCCTTACAAAGAAAAGAAACTAGCATAATTTTTTTTTTTTTTTGCTATAAGGTTTTACAACAGCAGGAAAAAACCTCTGTGGTGGATGACCTAATCAAGTTAAACTGTACTTTGCAGTAGGATTCTTAAAAAAGGAAATACTTGAGATTTTAGTCAGAAGATTATTTGTCACAAATAGGCTATAGTTAGAAGAAAAGAAAACCCTGATTTGAATGAACTGGAAGTCATGTCCCATCTACTCACTAACATGGACATGTGCTATCAGTGGAATCTGTGATGTGATGAAGTTGACTAAATCTTACAAATAGAACCAGTATGGAGTTTTTTTTTATCCAAAATGAAAGTAAACAAACAAACGTTTTTAATATCTAATTTCCATTCTCTCCCTCAGCTTCAAAATTCATTTTTCTTTAACCCACAACAGCCCACACATGTCATTACAGTTTCCTTCTTTTGCAGAGCCCTGGTTTAGATACCGTACCAGACACATGCTTTCGTGGAGGAAGCTTGGGGTTGCTACTGGGTGTGTGGACACTGCAGACCTTGATGAAGCCAACCATTAGCATAATCAGAGCAATACCCATCAACAGCACTGCCCACCAGTAGACCTGAATGGCACAGAATGTAATAAAGAATATTTAAGCACAGACAAGTATCACTATAAATATTAGCTATGTGCGTTTGTCACCATGTTGACAGATCTTTGTCACTATATACACTCCCACACTGAGACACTCACCACTATCCAGTCTGCAATACTGTTATAGAAATCAGGATTGAAGATGGCTTTCTTTAGCCTTGCAAGAGGCCCGTCGGCATCCACCAGGCGACACTTATTGAACACATCGCAGTATCCCTTGAAGTCATTGCAGGGTGAGCCAGGCTGCAGCGTCACCACTTTCCCTTTGAAGAACTGGGCCCATCTCTCTGACCCTGTGCTGCTACAGGTGCTGGGATTCGCTGAGGGTAGAAAGAAAGTAAGTGACATCTGTATTACCAAGAAAATTTTTATTGTAAAGATGTTCTCATGACTAAAAGCAAACATTAAAACCAACAGTCCCTTATGCCATACGTCAGATAATTCTAGTTTAAAATGACTATAGTTAGTGTATATTTTGACATGTGAACAGTCAGTCACTCACTTTTCTCCTGGCAGCACACATGGCACAGGTCAGTCGCCTCATCCTTGCCTTCCTCCTTGGCACAGCTACATACCTCCAGTCCATGCTTTGCACAAACAGAACCAGTGCAGGCCTATTTCAAAAAATAAAACCTTTAACTTATGATACAAACTCACAAAGTGGGAAAACAAGACATGAAGCCGATAATATGAGCATACCCCATTGATGCAAACTTGTGTATCTTTATGACAAGAGGTGAAATTCGCCTTTGGCTCTGAGGCAGGACACAGAGCAGTAACTCCACCACACCGGCCCTCATTGGCACACTCAGAATCTGGTCTGCACACCTCATTATTGGTCTTGAAAGTGCATTCTGCTGTGCAACATGGGCCTTGGCTGGGACTGCGTAAAAACAATTAAAACCATCCAACCAAAAGTCAAAAAAATGCTGTCCTGTTCACAGCTGTGTTCTGTGCTCACTAATCATACCACAATCAACAGTTCATCACAAAATCTTACCTGCAGGCTTTGCCGGGTCTAAGTTTGCATTTTTCGCCGTCCCCTGAATCTGCACTATAGCAACAGTTGTCTTTACACTGGTCTTGGTAGCCACAGTCACACTCCTCTCCCTCTTCCACCAGACCATTACCGCAGATAGGATGGCCAGACTCTGTACACACAGAAACAACAGACTGAAAGAGCATTTCTGTCCGTCTCTCTCACTCTCTCTCTCACACCCACACACACACACACACGCACATAGATTTTCACATAAGAGAGAATTTACCGACAAAACAGATGTCTCTTTTCTTTAGTAGAACAGCGGTTATATTCCCGATGCTGCAGCTTGAGAACTTGTTATTGTTGAGCCTGTCCCCTGATGTGGCTCTGGCATACATAATGTAGTTCCCTCTCTCCTTTTGTCCCTGCTCCTTAGACTCTCCAGGGGTGCATACGCTCCCAGAGTCATGCTGTGAAATAGTAGGCAAGCAAAAGAGAAACCGCAGAGTTCTGAGAAAGTTCCACAGAACAAATACAGCTTGGCAAGAGAAAGTAGGCTACCGGCAAAGGCCAGGATTTAAATAATAGTACTTACAGGTGAGCCAAAGTTGTGTCCGACCTCATGAGCGAAGGTGATGTGTGACACCTTGGGGGGGACATGTGAGCCATAGTTCTGCACTGTGATGATACCAGTGTTCAGAGACTTTATCCTTCCATCTGAGTATTGTTTGCTTTTCTCACAAATTCCCCCGGAGCTTCCTGCGGTAAAAATAAAGGGTGCGATGCATTAACAGGTTAACGTAAAACAAATAAGAGATAGCTCTGCTGCAACTAAGAGCATGTTTATTTTTTCATCTGTCAGAAGTTGTCAAGAACTGAAGCTGAACCCTGCATAGGAGTATGCTACGAAGGAAGTTAAACACAGCCAGGCTTTCTTTGAATTTGCTTGCTACACAAAACCTAAAAGTCCAGTTGGAGATAACCACTGCTGCGATACACATTATCAACGTTCTGTTGAACCAGGCCTAATGAGCATGTTTAGAAGCCCATCTTAATTCTTAATCTGTACAAAATGACCCATATGAGTTCCGCCTACTCCAATCAGAAACACTTTAATGATGATGATGATAAAACAGTGCTAAAAATGTATAGAGAATATAAAACAACATTAAAATGCAACGCTGTTGTAAATAAGACACAAAATTAATGCTGCAGAAAATAATTAAACTGGGAATTCAGTCCATGGAGCAATAAAATAAACATTTCATTTTAAGTTAATTATTTTAAAGCCAAATGCGCTCTCACTGCTGCAGTTTATTTTTAATGTGACAGCTCTGAAATTTTAAAGTGTATATATTTAAATATTAGATTTTGTTATCCCATAGCCTAATAAAGGAAACGTGGAAATCACAGATCAAAGTGAAACTAATTTTACTTTAAAACAGGTATTCTTAGTGTGCGTTCTGTGTTTTAGCAGCTGCAATTCCAGCACTGTCAAAGGCGACTTAGCAGCAGATTAGAATCAAGCAAAAACAACATTTTTACATTTTCTGCATCACCAACTGAATACACACATGAATGCAACAAACAGTCTGTGCTGCTGTTACTTTATATCTGGGCTTCATTCCTGATGTTGGTAAGGTACGGTTTGACAGCTTGCACATATGAAAGGTATTCGCCCAGCAGAGAATACCAGTTAAAACATGCCATAAATAAAACATTAAGTGAAAACGTGGCAACTAAAACACTGAACACACAACCTGCTCAAAAGCAGGTTGTGTGTTCAGCAACAGTTACCACAGTGATTTAGCCATCTGTGTGAGTGACAAAAAACCTTACTTTTAGCTCACTAACCCATTGTACACCCCTCTGGTTCAATATAAACAACAAAATACGCACATGCATACAGACACAGAGTAGCAGGGCATGAAGATGCTGGTAGTTTCAGCAAGGGTAACTGCTCCACAGTTAATCGAAAACACTTCATGAAAATCAGTGAACCATAAACTACAGTAATTAACAGATGGAGAATGTTTTATTTGTATACCGGTTTAACCAATAAACGATAAAGTCTTATAAGGGTTGTCCAATAAATTAAGGAACATACGGGGGCAAAATGTTTTCAAATCAGAAGAACTATAATCTTGAACGGGATGAATCGTCTGTAAGTCTTAGACCCCTGAATACATCTAGACGCCTAAAGTTTTTTTCTTTATTTGTCTGTTAAACTATCTAAAATAAAAAAATTTGCCAATGTTTTGGGTGTATTGGGTATCATGCTTAACAAGAAGCACTCTCCCAGTCGTGCTGTAATTCCCAGTATCCGGAATCCAGAGTTTAGGAGGCCGCTTCCAGCTACATAGAAACATGAGACCAAAGTACTTCAAGCAATAACAACGTGTCCATCCTGTGTGAAGTGACCATGAGACTGACTGCACATTTTACTACACAATCACCACACAGCTCACTGCAACCAATCTATTCTCCATGTCTTTTATTCAATCAATTCTTTCAGCTTACAGCTTTGCTAATACACCAGGATTGATTGTCTCGGTTTGTAGCTGTATACTTCATGTTGAAGTGGTATCCAAGCTAATTCAAAAGGAGAGGAAAGAAGCACCTAACACAACAATCAATTACAAATGTGAGGGAAAAGCCAGTCTATATGAGCAATCTGTAGGAAGACCACAGCATGAATTCCGACAGGACAGAGAGGCATTGCTACTGGCATACATCGCGCTTCAAGAGCAACATTTTTTCTCACATACATAAATATAAAGAAATTAGGATATTTCTTAAAACAAATGGCCATCTGTGCAGATTCTTGTGGTCTCAAAGCATTGCCAGAAAATAAACAAACATTCACTCTGGCTCCTCTGATCACCACAGGAAAAAAATACTGGCAGCGGCCAGCCTCATAGCAAATGCACCTACGGTATAAATTTCAAAATCCTATGTCCACTCGTTTTTGGTTTCACAAAGTTTCTGAAAACTTGACCTCTGACCTTACAGCTGAAATCACTGAGATTATAACTTTTCCAAGATTTTTAGTCGATGCACCTATGGTACCAGTTTGAAACGCCTACATCGCTTCGTTCTCGAGTTATCGCATTCACAAACTTAGGTGTCCATGTCGCCCCGCCTGGCTGCCCGCACGCCAAGCACGGTAACAGCAATACCCCATCAGCCTTTTTATGGCTGATGGGGTAGCATTATTCAAACTACTGAAACTGAGATCTGGGGTCTTGAACCAAAGTGATCTTAAAAAATAAAATGATCAGTATAATAAAAAAATGTATAGTGTGTAGTATGGATAACTGGCAGGATATGATAGCAAATATGATTATAGAAGTAAAGTGAAGGTGTGTTACAAAAACACCCAAATGCTTTAAATGCTTCTGAGCAACACAGGAAGTCACTACCAGAGCTCTGTGTGTGTGTTTGGTACCAACCTGAGGGAGCCCCAACCCACGCCAAGCCAAGCACGCCATCATCAAAGTCCCTGTCAGTAAAGACGTAGGCCAGGCAGTACTGATCGTGGTTCTGTTCAGAGTTCAGCTCCAAAAATTTCTCCACTCCGATGTTGGCAAAGCGAAAAGGATTGCTGGGGTCCGTTTCTTCTTTTGTGCCATTGATCTGTGAGAAAAAGTTAAACAATCACAAGGAAAAGTAGGAAAACAAAACTACCCTAATGGAGGAGATTACAGTTTAGAATGATCCCAGGCAAGTAGACAGATCGCTTCCACTTTTAATATCAGCAGGTTGATTTAGTTGTTATTAATGATGACAAATGAGGTCTGGTATTAGATGCTAAATTAAATTAACTACTTCTAGCATATTAAATAATGGTAAACAAACATAATAATTTAACACTTTATTTAATTTAAGACTATAAATGATGGCTGGCCTGAAGTTTGAGACCCTAAATGTCAAGATCAAACTCACCCTGACTCTTTTCACCATGAAGCTGATGTTACGTATGCCCTGGAAGTCCGTGCCCTGGTAAATGGTGTCAATAGCCTTTACGTGGCTGGAGATCTGCAGGGAGTGCAACTGTTTAGATTAGCAGTAACACAAGTACAGCAGTGAAAAAAAGCAGTGAATTATTAGATTTAAAAAATAAAAATAAAAAAAATAATGAGATTACCAAATCTCTGTAGCTCCTCATCTCTGCTACATGTTACTGGCTAAATTCCCTGCTACTAGAATAATGCTGCATTCAACACAACACGTAAGTAGGTATTTGTTTTCAGCCTATGAATGTTAGATGCAAAAAGTGTAAAAATACATAATAACCACCAAGTTTGATTTTGTGGTCAGCTATGAAAAAAGCTAAAACATTCATATGCTAGCATTATGTTTGTTTAGAATGTGGTCATTTATTTAAATGGACCTCAAACGTACAAACGCATTTTAAAGAAAAGATGGAGCATGAGTAAAGGATTAAGAACTTCTGTCCAGCTAAACTTATTAAAAGTATAAGTTACGGATTAGGAAATTAAAATCCGCTGTCAGGATGTAGCAGCAGCAAGTTAGCCCAAAAATCCCACTCCACAGAAATGTTTTGATTTGGTAGTCCAGCATGAAGTCACTGGGAGGCAGCAGCTAAAACAAGGGATGGGGTTTGAGCTAATGCTAATCAGCACATAAGCAAACCAGGCTTTTTTAAAAAAAAAAAAAGATTTCACATACTCCATTTCCTCATACCTGAGCAATGACAGCCTCTTTTGAGCCGTAGCGTTTGAAGAAGAAATGGTCAGTCTGGATGTAGAGCTGACAGGTGTTTTTTTCTTTACCCGTCGCCCTCTTCTTTCTCAAAATGACAGGAATATCTTTAGAGTCTCCATCTTCCAACACACGTGTCACATCCTGGACAGAAAATGTTATGTTATGCTTGATATCAATAGCGTAGTTCAATGTCGTCTGGGGAAATAAGCACATTTCCGGTTTTGAAAACAATCCAACATTTTTATACCCAAAAACATTCCTTGGCTAAAAAGTTTATATTGCCATTTTAAGTAAGGTCCAACACTGCCACACTGCTATTAACTAACAGTGTAAGGTAAGGTGGGAATAAGCTCATGTTATATCACGAGTCTTGTCTGCCTGCATTTATCTGTTTAACTGTTCTTGTTCTCTTGTTCTTAATGACACTTACTCTGACTGGCTCTTCTGCTGATGCCTGGTACTTCTTCATCCTCTCAAACACAGAGTGGTCTGCGCAGCCACCCCCTGAACCATACTTATGAGGGTAATCTGTCAGACAGAAGGAGAGAAAAATTATCATGAGTGCCTTTCACCATATCCATTTAGTTATCCGCATCAGTCATTTATATCTTTATTTCAACATTCAGTACAAGAAGAGAAAGACATTATGCATGCCCTGACTCCACTAGTTAAAAATCTGTGCAACTAGGCTTCTTTTCTCATTTAATAAGAAAATCAAGGCAAAAAACTGTTACGACCTGGCTCAGAAACCACAAACTAAAGTAGAGACTGACAGAGTTTGCAGGAACATTTGGTTTCATTTTAAACTGCTTTTTAATCTGTGGGCTGTTTCACACCTACAGTTTGTTTACTCTGTTTTGAATCAGTTGATGAGTTTGTAAACTTGCAGCCTTTCCCCCTGGTTTGGTTTGTATCCACACAGAGAAAACTTGAAGAGAACCAATTTGTGTCACTACAAACCACCCAAACACGGAGAGAACATGCAAACTCCACAGAGAAAGGCCAGGCGGGAGTCAAACCCAGGACCGTCTTGCTGTGAGGCAACAGTGCTGACCACTGTTCCATTGTGCTGCCCAGGTATTAAGCAAAACCAATAGACCGCCACTGTAAGGAAATTACGGCCTGCTCAAGTTCAATACAAAATTCAAACAACCCAATCATGTTACAGCAATGGAAAAGAAATTCTCACCTATTTACAATCATGGGCTCCACTGATCATATCTACAAATTGACTAAAAGTCTCTGTTTTCATATGAACAATATACACTATGCTTTGTTAAGTCTACAAGCAGATCCAGAGTTCAACACTGAGTGAAGCCTTGTGAATGTTGGATTTCAAAGTTTCTGCACATCACTAACGACACCGTAAAAGATAATGGTGTCATAAACAAAAACGCTGACATCAGAAGTCTAACATGTTTCCTAAATGCGTTACTGCCATTCAGAAAACAGATCCGCCGTCTCCTCTTTTAACTCGCTGAAACGACCAAATACACTGTGTGCAATGTGCTTTTGAATTTTTTTCAAAGAAAGTCGTCTTTGTCCTCACAGTGAATGGTGTCTCATTCAACTGCTAATCAAAAGGCCTTTGCAGTTTGGACAGAAGTAAAAAGCTTAAGAGAAAGGCCAAATCAGAAGCAAAGGCTCCTCTGAGTCTTAAAAAAAATAAATAAATACAAAGAATCGTCCTTCTCCACCCATTTCACTTATACCTGCATAAAAAAAAACTGTACAGAAACTTCACACAAAAAATTCCCCAGTTTGTTGTGAGCAGTTTTACTGCTGGGTTCACAGTCATCTGAAAACCACAACGTCAATGAGACAGCACAGGATCTATCACAGTTCACAGCGTATTGCCCATAAAACAACATGTGTGACCTTGACCTTGAGCACAGTCCTGATGAAGTCTCACTGGGTGATCACTGTGTGCAGCTTTCACTAAAACATGACTGACACTGTGCAAGTAGGAATACTCGTGAAAATGAAAAATTGCCCATAAGGTGACAAATATGACCCTCATCTTGAGCAAAGCCTTGGTGAAGATCCATTAGCTGATCACTGTGTACAAGTTTGCTTAAATTCTGAACAATACTTTAAGAAGAGTAGCAATTTGTGTGAATTGTGCAGACAGACAGAGACTGATGGGCAACTGGGCAGACAGATCCCTCCTCGTGACATCAGCTCACAAGACCTTCAAGATTCATAAAAATGTCACTTAATTATCTCAAAACAAGGAGGATACATTCTGACTACCTTAAAATTGTTCCGAGAAGTTTTAAAAATATGTCTGATAAATACATTTGAGTTTTAAAAATCACAGTGCACAGCCAGAACATCTTGTTTTATCTTTACAACCTAATGCAGACGTTAGGAGGGACTACGTAGAGCAGAAGTGTGTCAATGAAAAACACACTTCCACACAAGTTGATGTGCTACTTGACTCTTGATTAGCAATGATGAGTAGGGAAGTAGAAAATTTAAAAGGGCAAATAAGAGCTGATTATAGTTGTAACAGGATGAAAAGAAGGACGAATTAATGAAAGCACCACATAAACAATTTCAGTTCCACTTGATGTTTCTTAGGAAATTTAAGAAATGATAAATTCCTCTGCACAAACTGTGACCAATCTTTTCTTTGATTGCCCTCATAAAGAGTAAAGTTAGCACCTCATTAAAGTGTGGCAGTTATCCCACTGAGGGTAGTTTTCTTACATAGTTCCCAGCACTTCTCTTACAACTGTATTTCACCATTGACCACAAACTCGTGCTGAAAGCGAACATCAACTTCTTTGTCAAACTGACCTGAATTTTATGTTCAGGATGAACAATAATGAGGAAAGCTAGGTCTCCAGCTTTGGTCCAAAGACCACAAACAGATTTCAGCGGGAGAAAAGTGGCACATCAGGGGAGGAGTGCGACAAGGAGCAACGCCATCTCTTACTATGACATTCACAGGAGCTGAGAGCTTTGAATTAGAGCCCCAGGGTGACACTATAACTACTGAGCTCTATTGTAACGCCCTGGGAAACTGACTGTAAACCTAACCTGTGGCACATGCTATTGTCCGCCTGCTCATCTACCTACTGCTGAGCTAAAAATGGCGGAGCTGTATCACATGTCTCAAATGCAAACCTGAGGCAGCCAGAGATTTCCAGGGAAGGCTCTTGCAATGTTTTGAGTGATGTTTCACTAAGAGGAGATGGCCCTGATAGGGATAACAGCTAGGTTTTTTTGTTTTTTAAATAAGTACACTTGCTAAACTTTTATATTGTACCATTTGTTAGTTTAATTTTTCGAGTATGCCTCTTCTATCTCATTAGTGACAGAATTTCATGCTCCTGCTGTTAGAACATGAATTTAATGAATCATTAAGCACACTCTGAGACTCTAAATGCATATTTCCTAAATTTCCTTCAGCAGATTTAAAGTATAAACCAGTGTTTGTGTGCTAGCCTAAAGCTAGGACAGGGTTCATATCTGATTCCTTGCCATGTTGCTAAATACTCTTGCATACGTTTGTGTGACCAGTAGAAATGCAGAATGTCATTTAGTACACATGAAGACCGTGAGCATACAGGCAGAGTGTAGCATCCAGCTCAACACAGATTTTGGGCCGGAACTCAACCTAGCTATCAGCGCAGTGCATGCCTGTTCCCATATGAAAGTGTGCGCACATGTTTTTTCAGCTTGGTTGAAATCAGCCTCTAAATAATTTCAGATTTGCCCATCTTCATGGAAAACCCTGAGAAATTTGCAGTGTCCTGGTTCTATAGCTCAAAAGCAAAAGCAATGGATGTAAGCCACGTACATTCTCTGATCCAGTTTTAAATAGATACTGAACACCCTGTCCATAACTCAGGATGCTGAACAATATCCTACTACCACTACTACTACCTCCTTCACTCAGTTTTAAGCTCATAAACTAAACTATTAAATATGACTTTCAAGTACCAATTTAGTCTCAATTTATAATACCAGTGTTATTTGGAGAGCACATATATCCATCACAGCCACACATATTCTGATCAAATGTCAATTATTTAAATATATTATCAGCAGGCAATACAGTCTCACATTTCGAAACAGCTGGTGTGCTACAAAAACTGGCTCATTTATGCAATTTCCCAGCTAAGATTAAGGAGGAGGAAGATACATTTGTCACTCTTTAGAGGGCCCCCAACAGTCTAAGGCACCAAGCATTTGTCTGGCACGCTGATTCAAAAACCTCTGCTGTGACTGAATTACCCGAAAAAAATTAAAAATGAATTAAGAAAAATTCAAATTTCACTTTGCTATTTAAAAAATATAACATTTTTTTTTTTTGTGTATTTAACACTTCTTCACTAAGTTAATGACATTTTGCAGGGGTATATAAAGAAAGCTTTTCTCTAAAGAAATATTTCAGACTGTAAAAAATACCACTTGTCCAACAAGCTTCATGTATTGGTCACTATACTAAACCTGAGAATACAAATGTAAATATAGTGCCTACTTACTGATGTCATCTTCGTGATAAATGACAGAGTGGAAGGGCACACTCCTGTCCTGTAGGTATCCTTCTGAGGGTTCAACATAGTATGTTCCTTGTTGGGTTTTAATGAAGCCCTCAAATCGCCCATCAATCAAAGAGCCATGCGTCAGTGTGCCCTTTTCACCTGAAACACATAAGAGGAAGAGGGTGATCAGATGAAGAAAGGTCATTTTTTTGTGTAACCTAAAGTCACAAGTAAATAAAAAAAAAAAAACCAAACATGCCAAAGTGGACAAACAACCAATCAAACCAAAACTG